>CM026404.1:7511022-7549094 GCA_014843695.1 Archivesica marissinica
GACAAATTACCCCACCCGATGGCCTAGACAAATTACCCCCACCCGATGGCCTAGACAAAATACCCCACCTGATGGCCTAGACAAATTACCCCACCTGATGGTCTAGACAAATTACCCCATCTGATGGCCTAGACAAAATACCCCACATGATGGCCTAGACAAATTACCCCACCTAATGGCCTAGACAAATTACCCCACCCGATGGCCTAGACAAATTACCCCCACCCGATGGCCTAGACAAATTACCCCACCTGATGGTCTAGACAAATGTCTGTCATTTTATACATTCAACTATATACAAACATATGGCAACCGGAAACGGCAACCGGTAACGACGTTAAATAAACATAAAAAAGTTGGTGAATTGAGTTAATGGTGCAATACAGTATTTTATAGATTTTCTAGCTATAACATGTTTATACTAGAGTGGTGAAACCTATGCTCGGCGTATTCCTATGCTCGGCGTATTTTCCATTTTCATCCGTATTTAAAATATTTATATAGTTCTAGGCTAATTGCGCTGACTGAGCTGAAACATGGTACAATAGCATTCCGTTGAGTGTGTCGGAAGGCTGGTGCAACTGTCACGTGACTGGTCCAGCAGACGAATATAAACAAGCAAATCATTGGGAGAATATGTTCACCGAAACTGTTACGATGTATGAAAAATTCAGGTAGCTATCCGAATTTCAAAACAATGTGGTGATAACTCCTGTACGGTACGGCATTTGGCCGGGGACATATCACTACGAGAGCACTGGACGAGAATCAGGGAGACGAAACTAGACCGCCGAATTGGGAAGATCGTAGCATGCCCCGCTCAACGTTCTTTTAAGACATCAAACAAGACAGTCAAAAGGGTGACAACCGATTGTATTCAGATTGTAGACAGATAAAGTGTAACAAATAGGTAAGACGCGTTATATGGTGGCAGCGGTGGTATTCAACATACGTCGAGTTGAAGGAAATCCCCTGGGAAATTGGAATGTTTGTGAAACCACGTGTTTCAAAAATTCTACATTTTGGGGATTATTCAGTTTAATATTGTGCATGCCTAACATTGAATGGTAATTCCATTCATGGAATAAAAGTTCAGTTGACGTTGTCAAGACAAATGGCCAGTCAAAGACTGTCATAATAGTTCGTTATTGTTGCTATATTGACATTTGTTTTTGTAGAAAGCCGTTTCGAGCGTGGGCAACATTAATATAGACGGACATATGCAAAGTCCCTGGTTGGCTATATTTAGTGCATTACATTGTTTTTGCATATGTAGAAATATTTTGCAACGCTAAAATATCCATATTTAAATAAAATAGTCCTGAGTCAAAGACCATGAATATTTTGTTGTGATCTTCCATGGTCCATAGACGAATATTGCAGCAGGTAACCCGGAATATATTACATAACTTTAATAAAATATATTCAGTACCCAACACGTATGGCCTTATTCATTCAATCCGATCGTATTATGATGATTTTTGCGTCCTCCGAAAAACTGCAGACCATTGCAGGCATCGGTCCAAGATCGGCGTCTGCTATAATTTGTCTAAGGGAAAATAGGGATAATTTAACCCCTGAACTGATGGAAACATTTCTTAGGATAAAATTCAGCGAGGAAATTCTACAGACGTTGGATTTTACTCCAAATGATCAATTGCCATTAGATTGGGAGGAAACGTTCCAAATTGTACCCGATTGCACTCTTAATGAGGCAGGAGTAACAGAACAAGGACTCCAAAAGGGAAAGAGTGAGCATTATCTGGAAGACCAAGATGCGAAAAGGGATGAATGGAGAGAGATAGAAAAGTCTTAAAGTCGGCCAAGAAATGGGTGGGCGTACACGGCGAGCAGGGGCTACCCTATGCATGCAAAGTCATCATTTAGGGGTGCCCGTCTGAGGGATTACACAACTCGTATTATGACGGGTACGATGACAGATCAGATGAGAAACCATACATTTGCAGGCTGGTTCGTCCAAGAAGGGGGGGGATTCGTTGGATGAGGAAGAACGGGTCCAGAGAAGGCCGAAATCCAAACCTTAAGTTTCTTCGGAATTAAACACTCTGTACTATGATGGCAAAGGTAATTGGCAATCTTACAGACTGAAATGTGACCGTTATGCAAATGCATGCGGATGGACAAAGGATGAATGTTTAAACAGTTTGTGTTTGAGTTTGAGTGGCAAAGCCGTAGACTTCTATACATTACTGGTAGAGCGTGTGGAAGACCTCAGTTATCGGCAGATGATGAGACGATTAGAAAGTCGGTTTGGTGCCAAAGAGCTAACCGAGACGGCTCAGGTCAGGTTTCATCAAGCTATATAGAGTAATGGTGAATTACGGGAAGAATGGGCCGACCGCGTCTTGACCTTAGCAACACGAGTGTATAATGATTTGCCAGAGTATTTTTCATGTCGACAAGCGGTCGCGCGCATTTGTGAAGGCTTACTCGACAAAGAAGCTGCACTCTAGTTGGGGTTTGAAAAACCTGCGAGCATGGAGGCGGCTATTAATAGTGTACACTGTAAAAGTTTTCAGTTTCTCTTTTTAGGGTCAAAGTGGGGATAGTGCATTGGTTCTGGTCCGGATCAATCAGATGGTGACTTGTACTGTTTGTGTCGGAAGCCATGGCAGGGACGGTTCATGATCCAGTGCAACTACTGCGATGTATAATACCATGGGTCGTGTGTGGATGTGACAGCGACAGGCGCTCTGTCCATAGATAAGTACCGATGTGGAATTTGTAGAAGGAAATAATCCATGTGGGTAGCTATTGTATTCTTTCAGGCATGGCAATGGAATCAGTCAGAAAGAATAACTTCCTGGAAGAGGTGGAGCAAAGCTCTAAAGCTCTAGTCAACGTATGTTGATGGCCTCCTGAATAGCAGTGTATGGGATTGCTGTTATGTAAACGCATAAGCAGCAATTCTAAGCACTGAAGGACCAAGCTAAAATAGCCATCTGAATAGGGAAAACATTTACAACCTGTGTAGAAGAAAGCCAAGCAAGGTTCGCAAGTAGGCTAATCAAATCATGTATATGCATTGTTGCACGGGTACGGAACAAGTAGTCAGGGATTGGTTGACTGTTACAGATATTACACCAGAGATTACACATTTATAAGTAGGTTAGTAGCGCTCCGCATCTGATAGCTGTCTACATGACATTTGCTGGAGTAGCACAGCCAAGGAAATTGAGAGATTGTGGTAGTTTCTTACACGCCTGGCCATAATACATCGAAATTAAACAGTGGGAATTTTCAATCTGATAGTTATTTACATGTCAGATCAGCAGAAGACAACTCCTTGGTCCAGCTCTTTGATAGTTTCTTACATATCAGAGTGCTGTGTTAATATAATCGACCGAATTGGTTCTTGAAATACTCATGCCAAGAGACCAGACAGGCAAAGACGAACCCCTTTTATAACTGGGGATAGTGTGGTTATAACTCCGGTCCGGTACGGCTTTTGGCCGGGGAAATATCACTACGAGTGCACTGGACGAGAATCAGGGAGACGAGGCCGTCAAATTGGGAAGATCGTAGCCTGCCTCGTTCAACGTTATTTTAAGACATAACTCAAGCAAGACAGTCAAAAGGGCGACAACAGGTTGTATTCACATATACATATAAAATGTAACATATAGGTAAGACGCTTTCAAATATAAACCTAACCCGAAAAGGTGTCTATACCATTTCTGATTACGAACAATACATGTTTTTATTCAATGATGTACTATTTCAAAATATAATATTCAACAAATTATGGTGGAAAATAAAAACAAGTACGCTGTGCATGGATGGCCTGAAGTCTTCAGTTCCCCCATATAAATGGGTGCCGACCGACACCGTTGCGATAGCTGTATTGAGCAGCAAGGTCACGTGATGAATCAAAAACTGTCAACAAGAGTGTTTTGAAAGTTGTTTTCACGATTTAAGAAAATAATAATATACGGCAAGTGCAATTAACATTTTATACTGGTCATTATATGTGGGATTTACGCCGAGCATAGGTTCCACCACTCGTTTTGTGAATGTTATGTCTGTCTGTCTGTCTGTCTGTCTGTCTGTCGTGGTGTGGTGTCGTTGGTCGGTGGTCGGTCGGTCGGTGGTGGTGGTCGGTCGGTCGTCGGTGGTGGTCGGTCGGTCGGTAGGTGGTGGTGGTAGGTAGGTAGTTGGGTGTGGTATTGGTGTGTGTGGCGTGCGTGCGTTGCGTGCGTGCGCGCGTGCGCGTATGTGATGTATGTTCCCCATTAATGTCAAACCCCTTGCGGGGACGTATACATGTTTTCCTGGGCAGCTTAGCCGACCTAAGTGGTTAACCAGTACTAAGCAATGTGTGTGAGGTGCCTTGCTCAATGACACTACATACGTGGCCTGCCAGAGTATCGAACCCGGGACCAATCGATTCCAAATCCGACGCTCTACCACTGGACCCGGATGGGTCAGTATGAAGAGAGTTATGGATAAAACTCTGATAGTGATGGGGTGTCATTTTTAAATATGCTTGGATATGGCCTACGCATTGTGTATGTGTAGTGTCAAGCCGAACATGTTCTCAAACAATTGGTTTGGAACCCGCAACCACCTGTCTACTAGTTAATTTAGTCGGTATTGCTTTCGGTCAATATCTAGCTCATCATAGAAACGTTAACTCTTACCAGTGTGTATAAACGCATCCATTATTTTACGATGCATTTCATCGACAGGGACGTTTTCGGCATCAATGAAAGTGATGTTCTGCAACGATACAGGAACGTTACACGGTTCTATCTTTATTGGAATAACATTATATCCCTGACTTATACGTGCGTGCAATGCTTGTTCTATTTCATGCAAACAGAACCTACTTTGAACAAAGTTATCTGATAGAACAACTAAAATACTCATGCTTCTTTCAATCGCATCGTGAATATTTCCGATAACGTTTCCACCTGGTCGAAAATCACGTTCATGGTAACAGCATTTAAGGCCTTCTCTTTCAAGATTATCCACAATAGTTCTGACTTCACTGGCGTTATCCTGGATATAACAAATAAACAAGTGATTATCTTTGTTATGTGGTAATGTCGGAATATCCGAACGAACTTCTTCATTACTTTCGATCGGTTTTGTATCATTTGTGGCACTATTAAAATCCGTATCGGCATCAACTTCGCGTAATTCTAATCCGTCGTCCATTTTTATTACGTTTTTGGAAAATACTTTTAAATTATTTTTAGAATACACGTAATTTATTTAACATCTATTTTTAGAAGCCGACTACAACGTAGATTGATCACTGAAAGGAGTTGAAACATAAAAATGTTCGCAAATATCGTAGGAGTTATAATAATAACTGTGCTTGCATTTTCATCGGTAAGTGATTATTTAGAAGTTGCTTCAACTATATAACTTGTGCTTATATGTAGTCAAAACGCTTTGTAAATCTACTTTTATATCCTCTTGTATATATCCGCTTAATCACTAGTTGTCTGATATGTATTTGATGTAACCATATTTATCCGATATGTAGAGCACAGTTTCACCGTGTCCAATCGATAACTTGGATTGACGGTGTTAAACGCACGTAAGACGGTTTGTGCAAATTAGTCTGAAAAGTAATTTTCACATTTACTCATTTTCTCATGTCAGGTGGGATTCGGCACGTTTGGGGGTACTAGTATATATATTTAAGTACAGGGATTCTACTCTGTGGGATGTCAGATTTCGCATCAATCAGTAAAATGGCCCTATTTGAAACAATTTTGAACAAATATGTCCAAATATAACGCCTATCCCGAGTCTTTATATTGTTCTTCAAATAAAACACAACTTTAAGCTGCATGCATGTATACTTTGCAAACAATTGCCACAGACATTCGTTCGTGTCTGAATATACGTGTGCCGCTCGGGCTGACGTATCAAATCGTTACATTTGTGTATGTATGTATGTTCCATTAATGTCAAACCCCTCTCGGGGACCTATACATGTTTTCCTGGGCAGGCTTACCGACCTAAGCGAATAACCAGTACTAAGCAATGTGTGTGAGGTGCCTTGCTCAATGACACTACATACGTGGCCTGTCCGAGTATCGAACCCGGGACCGTTCGATTCCAAATCCGACGCTCTACCACTGGACCACGGACACCACACGCGGTGCTATGATTTATTTGAAATGTGTCTACGAGTACTCTAGGGCGTGGACATTTTGTTAAATCTCAGCAAACGTAGACTATTCTATGACAACTGCTTGCATATTTTGTTAAATCTCACCAAACGTAGACTATTCTATGACAACTGCTTGCATATTTTGTTAAATCTCACCAAACGTAGACTATTCTATGACAACTGCTTGCATATTTTGTTTGAGCATGACAGTTTTGAGTTTCGTACATGCTGCTCTTTCAGGGAGTAACACACTCGATAACCCATTACATGTACAGGCACTCGGCGTGGACCTAAGACACAATAAAGGAGAACACCCCCCCGCCCCCCTGACCAGATCTACTAGTATGATTACTATAGTACATGGGGGTAGTATCATAAATATGTGCATTATTTGTATATAGTGCACATTCATGTTGGTATAAGACCATTTTGATGGCAAATTTCAATTTTTGTATATATATATATGGAGAAGATGTGGACATGCGGGGGGTCAGGGGAGGGCTATGTTCTCCTTTATTGTGTCGTATGTCCATGCCGTGTGCCTGTGCTTATATATTCGATAGAAAAAGTCACCATATTGAATGAAGCATTATTCGTGAACATTCAGTATCGATTCACTGTTTGGTTCCAGACGATATTTTATACATTAGCAGGCTTACGTTTATATTTAGAAATTGAATCACTGGTTTTTCCGATCTATATTTAGAAATAATTGGGTTTCCACTAGATGTACAGCTACATATAACCACGGGAACTTGAAATGTTATCCATAAGCCACCATAAGCCACCAACTGTCTCGTACCTCTATCCTAGGACACCCCCTTCTTTTTTTAATAAAGTGGGTGTCCTAGGATAGAGGTACGAGACCTTTGGTGGCTTATGGATAAACTTTCAAGTTCCTGTGTTATGGGTTTAAATAGAA
The DNA here is from genome assembly GCA_014843695.1 of Archivesica marissinica. Lineage (NCBI taxonomy): Eukaryota > Metazoa > Mollusca > Bivalvia > Venerida > Vesicomyidae > Archivesica > Archivesica marissinica. The sequence goes on from CM026404.1 coordinate 7,518,096, forward strand.
ATGGAGTACTATCCAGTACTAGTTATCTTTTAAAGCGTTCTACTACAAGATTATGATATCACTGTGTGTGACGTGTCAGAACACTGCCTAAATAGGTGTGTGTTTTACGTTTGTTTATCGTCACTACCGGTTGCCCATATGAGCGACGCCTCCTGAAGAGATTAGTCATTTTAGATTTTTGGATGATAGTGCAATAATACAGACATAGACCCATTTCAGTCCATCTCCCTACCATAGAGCAATTCAATACGGCAGTTTGCCATATTGATCATGCTAGTTGTTCTGCGCAGCTGCTTTTAAACTTTTACCACAACTAATTGTTCATTACTTTCTTAAAGCAGAATTACATCGTATGAAATAAAAGATATTTGGAAAATTCGATTTTTACGTATGGGTAGCAATGCTGCTACACATTCTAACATTATACTGTGTATGCTTATGTTCATTTGGTAAACAGTGTTTTTTTGCGATAAAACAAACTCGAAACCGAAAGTAGGACTTTCCGAGTCGATCGGTCACGCACTTGTTTACAACCGGAACGCATCGTCCGCATTTGTTTACATTCGGAATGCATCGTCCCCATTTGTCCCACGTTGTCGTTTTTAATTAAATTACTTGATATGTTGATTCATACCTCTGTTAGCTAAGTCTTTTAGGGACATTTCTACATCCCCGTGAGGGGTTCGATATTAGAGGAAGATAGATAGTATTTCATGTTCAAAATATATACATTGTTTTCTACATCCTCTGTTGTTTCTCGCATGCGCGCTGTGCGTGTTTAAATTTCGTGTGTTGATAAGCAAATTCGCGTATACGACGGTTTAATTTATTGGAATTTTATCGTTTCTGAGCGACTATTTCGATTTTTGTAAACACACACACATTAGTATTTATATTTTACCCAAAACATCCTTTATTACGATGTAATGCTGCTTTAAATTATGCTTTTAGCTACTCATACTTTTAATTTCATTGCGGTTTTTGACACGCAACATGTCTACATCCCCGCGAGGGGTTCGACATTAAAGGAAGATAGATGGATATGATAGGGTAGGATAGGATAGGATAGATATATAGGATTAGGAAGACGGTGGAGTCAGTTTAGGACGGAGAGTGTGAAAATACCCCACCCACTCAAGCTGACGAGGCTAATGTAAATTCTTCATGGAACTCCGGGCGTAGAATTGTGGAGCTGGGTCATATGGCGAAACAAATGAACTGTACGGACTGTGATAAAACTTTGAAACGTTTGATGTTCTACTTGAGCAAACAAATGCTGTTAAATATGCAAAAAGCAATCTTCGGTTTGAACACTTAAAACTTGCAGTGGAACGAGGTGACCAATAGAGCTTGTCAAAGCTTTTGTCAGAAAACGTTAATGGAAAGCCAAATGGTGACGTCTACAAGACGAATTGTTGAAACACTGTATGAGTCCAGCACAGCAAACAGGATACATGTATATATGCCATGACATCTTTGCCCGACGCTTGTAATATTTATCAATTTCATAGCTGATGACCTCATGCATGTTTTGTTCTTTTATGATGTTTATGCATATATCATGAATTAAGATCTCAGACAAATTGTATTTGTTGCATTTGCCTTCATTTTGTCCAAAAAATATATTGAAATTTACTATAATTTTTGAAAAATGAAAAACATGGGTAGCATGTACAATGGAAGATATTTCAAAAACAAGGTCGGTGACATATATTTTTTTGCACCATTAGAGTAGACATAAGTCTTATTGTACATTAGTAAAATATTACCAACTCATTTTAAACAGATTATTTTTAATTTGACTAATTGTGCATATGTAACAGAATTATTGCGCCCTTTTCTAGTTCGAGACTGCAAATATTTTTCATAATAGTAAATTAAATTTTATAGATGTTTTTGGTGTTTCATAATGTTCATTCATTACAATTAAACAGATTTAGAAGCTAAGAAAATTGTATATACTTGTTGGGCTGTTTTCTAAAATACATGAATGAAAACATGAATAATTGAATACGGGTACCATGTACAATGGACGATATTTCCAAAACGAACACGGTGACATGTCTTTCGTATTACACCATTTGTTTACGCATAAAATTTGCTAGAAAATACTGCAATATGAAATTATTCTATTAACGGGTGTTTTTGTTATATATAAAACTATAGAAATCGTCTTAGGAATCGCAATGGCGAGCGGGACGGGACGGGAGAGGGGAACTAGGTAATTTGCAACAAGATCATTATGAATTTTATACATATGGGATAACCTATTGTCAATACGCCGTTGATCTACTCTGCGTAGATTTAGGGAATGTAGCATGTCCGTAACACGAGGTACGATAGAAGTCAGCCCTTATCCAACCGGCTGCTCTTCGCTGGACACCTTCAATTTGGTATATCAATGTTTGGGTATGAGGCGACCAATTCTCGGAGCCATATTCAAGCTGTGGTCTCACTAGTGTCTAGTAAGCCATGAACTTAAGGGGTTTCGGATTTGACCTGGCGGTTTCTACGTAGAAATCCTAATGTTTGGTTTGCTTTCTTAGTTGACCTTTTTATGTGAGTGTCCCACGACAGGTTATTTGAGATATCCACGCCAAGGTATTTGGCTGAGGTGACCGACTCAAGTAGGACTCCATGGAGTTTATATTGACTGGGAATAGGATGTTTCCTTCTGGTGACGAGGATAACTTGACATGTGGAGGGGTTAAATTCCATGTCCTATTCAAACTCCCACTCTTCTAATCTCTTAAGATCGTTTTGGAGTGTGACCGAGAATGACTGCAGTATCATCTGCAAAGATACGGACTTTGGAACTGATGTTTTGTGGGAGGTCGTTTATATAGGCTAGGAAAAGCAGGGGTTCAAGTACGGATCCCTGTGGGACTCCAGAGGACACCGGAATGGCCTCTGAACTAATACCATTAAGGACAACTGACTGGAGTCTATTATCTAGAAAACTCTTAATATTTGACCGTTGGCTCCATAGTCATGCATGTTTACTAGTACTTTCTCGTGATTGACCTTACCGAAAGCCTTACTGAAGTCTAATAGGATGAGATATACCTGATGCTTATTGTAGACAGAGGTAACCAAGTCATTGACTAGCATTACTAATTGGGTCACGCATGACCGTTTTTATCTAAAACCATGCTGCAATTGGTACAGAATACTGTGGTTTGTGAAGTGTTTTACTATCGAGGAGGAAACTATATGTTCTAGATCCTTGCATAGAACACATGTCAGTGAGATAGGCCTATAGTTGGCGGGGTTTGACTTGTCCCCTTTTTTGTGATCCTTCGTTGAGGGATTTTGGAATAAGACTTCAAGGATAGGTGAGAGTTCTTTAGACAGGGTTTTAAGTATGATTGGCTTAATTTGGTCAGGACCACTAGCCTTATGGGAGTTCAGGTTATTGAGAAGTTTCTCTATGCCGTTTGAACTTACTGTGATCTCATTAATGTTTGGCGTGGATTGACCTTTCACGTTTCCATTTGTGTCCTGAATTTTCATTTTACAAATGGAGGTAGGTCTTAGTGGTGATTTGGAGCTGAAGACAGACTGAAACTGTTTGTTCAGTGATGTGGCTTTAGCAGCTTCTTCATGATGAAATTTGTTTTCATGCTTTAGGGGTGGCATTGATTTGGAGTGTTGCTTGGAATGCTTAAGGAGGGAATAAAGTTTCTTGGTGTTTGATCTGTAAGGATGGGCGGCATCAGCACTGTTTAGATTTAGGATGTTTTCCAGATATTGGTGATAAGCCATTTTGACCTTTTTCCGCACTAAATGTTTGAGATCCAGGAATTGCTTGCGATTAAGGCGTACTTGACTTCCTAGTATTTTTAAAGGCCCTATTTCGCCTTCTACTCATTCACTTAACACTCTGATTGACCCAGGGTATGTGATCTCTTATCGATGACTGTTTGGATGGAATCAATTTATCTGTAAGGGTGTTTAGAGCATGAGAGAAATGTTCCCATAGCTCTTCAGTATTTAGTGCGGAATATTTACATTCTGTGATCATAACCTGGTGATAGTCACATAATGACTGTCTAATGGCCTAGTGTTATATGTTATTTTTGCATTTCGTTTCGGCAAGAATTCATTCACTATGAGTCTGTTTTGGAATATGTAATTGTTCATGACCATGCGCACGTATATAATGTTGCTGTGTTAAAAAATATTTAATAGAGGGGGTATCCTAGGATATAGGTAAGAGACCTTTGGTGGCTTGTGGATAAAATGTCAAGTTCCTGTGGTTAAATATTAGTAGGCTACTCATTCAATTCAGAACGTAACATTCAAATCTTTGATCTGTTGGTAATTATGTATCACATGGTACACATAAAATTATTATTGATTTGATTTACATTTGTGCCGTTTATATGTCTGTATATTGTTTTTTTTCTTATAAATATGTTAGGCTCTTCAAATTTGGAGGACAATAATGTCTTATTATTATTATTAGCTACATATACTATGACTGTAAACTTCTATGGCTATATAATCTTAGATACAGTATGTCAAATATACATGGGTGAACCAACATTAAGTAGTTCAAAACCATCTGGTTTTTACTTCATGGTAATAACTACTACACGTTTACATAAATGGCAGACCGGGGCAGTGCTGACCCAGTTTCCTCAAAAAGGTCAGTCTGGGGTCATGTTGATGTTTTATGTCATGTAAACAGGTCACCATCCGGCCCGTCACACTAAGGCAAATTAAACACTCGCCTCGGTTAAACTTGGCATGTAACGACAGGTATATAGGAACACTGATAAAACTGCCTTCGGAATGCAGAGACAAGCATACACAAAGATAATTCAGGGGGTCGCCTTGGTTATTATCCGATTCTTCTACGACACCGGCCATAATGAATGTCCCCATATTATTTCCCGTGGAATTACCATGGACTCTTGGTTAAGAAGTAGTCAATGATGTGAGATTATATTGCTGTCGGTTAAATGATTAAAATAAGTTACCGTTAAAAACGAAAGTAGGACGTATTCCTGGAAAAGTGTTACGTTCATTTTCGGAAAATGAAATTCCACGTACCATTTTCGGAAAATGAAATTCACGCAAAGGCAGAACCAGCATTGCGGTATACAGATCAGATAACACACATCTCTGTATTAAATGTGCGTTTTTGCTGGTGTAATGCACGCTTTAAATTAAATAGCAGTGCACATGGATACACCATCTTAGATATGGTTTTATGTGTTTTCTATTAATACAATTCTATGAATAGCGAAATGTTTCTGAAAATAATTAGTACTGAAAATAAATGTGTAGTTAAGCCGGTATTATATGTATATGGTTTTGAATTATTAAGCTATCCATGCAGCGTGCGAATGGTAGGTGGTTCTACCCGGTGCCCATATCCTGACATATTGCTCGGTGAGCACCCGAGGTCGTCCTCCACTAATAACCAAACAAACATGTATCCAGTATAATTATAATGCCATTTGTGTTTTATTTTAATAGAATGCAGAATACAGACTATGCACCGATGGCGGATCTTGTCCTCCTGACAAACTATTTTGCACAGCTGCTGGGTGTGTGTTTAAATGTCCGCCGACATTTTATGTCAACGGAACAAACTGTGTGACCAACTGTGACCCCTGGTTTGTACATAACCAGCTTTGTATGCAGCATTGTCCAGAAGGCTGGTTTGTCCGAGACGTTCTCAGACAAATCGACAGTCATGTCATTTTGGAAAAACAATGCACACCATTATGCAGTGGAACAGAATATACATATGCCAATGTGTGTGTTGGTGCTTGTCCTGCGGACCATAGTTTCATTAATGAACGTATGCTGTACCATAGTTTCATTAATGAACGTATGTGTGTTTCCAAATGTCCTCAGAATAAAGACTTCTTGGTCAACGTCTCGATTAACTTGGTAACATATCATAAGTGTGCTGCAGAATGTCCACAGTTAGTCGATGGCATTTACTGCACGGATAAATGTCTCCATGATAAAGTTGTGTTTAATTCAACATGTGTGGGTTCTTGCCCTGATTCGCATCCCATCCTTTCACAAAATGAATGCGTACACACGTGTCCGACCTCCACAGTGCGTATTGAAAATGGAGTTTGTTATAGCAATTGCACTAAGCACAAGCCATTTTTCTTGAATGAATCGTGCGCTGAACTATGTCCAGATAACTTTTTCGTCACGAGACGGAACGGAATTGTCCACTGTGATGACCAATGTAAACCAGGGGAACTAATCTACAGAAAGACCTGCTTAGAGAGCTGCAGACAGTTTGATGATGGTCGTTCGCTAGTCCTCCTTAACGGTACATGTCTCGATGAGTGCCCCAGTGACTACTTTCTTCATGAGGATTATAATACCCCTAGGTGTGTCTCTAAATGTGGGGATGACGAATATATTTATAACAAATCGTGTACTAAAAGTTGTCCACACAATACTGTCTTGGTAAATTCAACATGTGAAAGAAAATGTCCACCGGAGATGCCTTTCCATTGTGTAGTGGGCGTAGGCAATGGTCAACAATGTGACATGAATGACTCACCTTGGCAATTATATGAAGTATGTCGTGGACAGTGTCCGGATCATACCTTCGTACACAACACGTCTTGTGTCCGTGTTTGTCCAGTGTCATTGGTAGCTCTAGGACGTGACTGTGTCTCTATATGTCCTCAGAGTTATCCGTTGATGCAAAATAAAACTGTTACTTACAGCAAATGGTTCAACCAGAGTTACCATATGTGGGACACTGTGATACAGCATGAACACATATATGAGTGCGTCTCACAGTGCCGGGAAGGATTAGTCGATTCTAATGGGACATGTGTTAACACATGCCCTGAAAAATACCGCTATCTTGAAAATGGGACGTGTCAAAATGGATGCACAACTAGTTATGTGTACAACATGTCGTCATTCATTATGTGTACAGACATGTGCGATGAAGGAGATTACGTAAATAATCAAACCTGTGTCGGAGAATGTCCAGAGAACTTCTATGTAACAAACAAAACCTGTCATATAGATGAATGTCGAACAAAATATATGTATAATGCATCATCTGTGACAGTATGTGTAGACGAGTGTACAGACATTGGATTCATACGAAACAAGACATGCGTTAGCCACTGTCCATATGTCTTGCATGCCAATATATGTATCGATAAGTGCCCAGAAACCCATCCTTTCATAACAACTCAAAGAAAGGAGGTACGTTGTTACCCAGAAAAGGACTGCATAAGTACAATAGAGTATTCGGAATGTATGAAAGAATGCCCAGATGGACTATATAGTTCCAAATATGAATGTGTAGACATATGCCCAATACCGCTTTATACGCTGAACCAAACATGCGTGCAGCATTGCCCGGATACACAACCATATACTCAGGTTGTTAGAATTGGTGACGGGGAAAAGAATATACCGACAACATCTGTAGGCAGAAACATAATACACCAATCAACAGTATGTGTAAACCAGTGTACGTCCCCGAACTACCGTAACACATTAAATGACTCGTGTGTTAGCACATGTCCAAGTGAAGCAAATTATATTTATAAGAACATCTGCATCACATCCTGCCCGATCGATACAATTCAAAATGAGATTAAAACAGGAATAGAATGCATAGACGATTGCCCAGTTGGAAAATTACTTTTTAACTCAACTTGTGTCAGCAAATGTCCGCAAAACACATATAATTATAACAACTCAGAATGTGTCAGTGAATGCCCCAAATTACAACCACTAGGACTTAAGGGCGATACATGGCGATGCATAGATAGCTGCGAACACAGTTATGATCTGTTTAAAGCTGGTACATGTATATATAAATCAAACTGTGAGAAGCCATATTTTGCTTTCAATGGACAATGCGTAGACAACTGTCCTCAGAATTATTACTGGGATTACAAGTGCTTTAGTAGAGCAGAAGCTGTGAACGCCATCATTATCATCATTGGTATATATGGGTTTCTTCTGTTTATAAGCAAGACAGTGCTGATGGAATACTTCGTCGTTCTTGCTATGGTATTTTTCCGGGTAGGTTGTTTTTTCTGTAGTATAAGTTAACAAAATCAAACATAACACAAGTTGTAGCATGTTATACAGTTAGTCCTATAAATAAGACATGTACATAAATTGCCTGGATAGTAAAATGTCACATTTTTCAAGTCTAAATATTTGGGCTAGTTATACAGTTACATATGTTTTAACCAACGAACAGTAACTATAGCAACGAGTATACTTTCAGATTGATGATTGCTTATGGAAAGACAAACATGCTCAACGTGTGAGGAGCAACACGTGTGAAAACACAGATGACCAACCGTTACTTACAGACGTTCATTTAGAGGCAAACGATGAAGAGGAGATTCTCATTCGGGAGGTGTAACGTATCTGAGCACAACATTATTCTAATCACTCTCGAAACCTCATTCCTGATGGAATCTATCGCCATGAGGGATAGAGAAGAGACAATGGAAAAATAAAGTATGCCTGGACACGAGCTCCATATATACGATATGAGTGTAAACAACATTTCATCTTAAATCTGACCTTAAAGTTAAGCATTGTTCGCCGATGGGGTTGTACTTGGTTGTTACCTTAAAGTTAAGCAGTGTTCGCCGATGGGGTTGTACTTGGTTGTTACCTTAAAGTTAAGCAGTGTTCACCGATGGGCTTGTAATTGGTTGTTACCTTAATGTTAAGCATTGTTCACCGATGGGGTTGTAATTGGTTGTTACCTTAAAGTTAAGCATTGTTCACCGATGGGGTTGTATTTGGTTGTTACCTTAAAGTTAAGCATTGTTCACCGATGGGGTTGTACTTGGTTGTTACCTTAAAGTTAAGCATTGTTCACCGATGGGCTTGTAATTGGTTGTTACCTTAAAGTTAAGCATTGTTCACCGATGGGGTTGTAATTGGTTGTTACCTTAAGTTAAGCATTGTTCGCCGATGGGTTGTAATTGGTTGTACCTTAAAGTTAAGCATTGTTCGCCGATGGGGTTGTAATTGGTTGTTACCTTAAAGTTAAGCATTGTTCACCGATGGGGTTGTATTTGGTTGTTACCTTAAAGTTATGCATTGTTCGCCGATGGGGTTGTAATTGGTTGTTACCTTAAAGTTAAGCATTGTTCGCCGATGGGGTTGTAATTGGTTGTTACCAGCATTGTTCACCGATGGGGTTGTAATTGGTTGTTACCTTAAAGTTAAGCATTGTTCACGGATGGGGTTGTAATTGGTTGTTACCTTAAAGTTAAGCATTGTTCACCGATGGTGTTGTAATTGGTTGTTACCTTAAAGTTAAGCATTGTTCACCGATGGGGTTGTAATTGGTTGTTACCTTAAAGTTAAGCATTGTTTGCCGATGGGGTTGTAATTGGTTGTTACCTTAAAGTTAAGCATTGTTCACCGATGGGGTTGTAATTGGTTGTTACCTTAAAGTTAAGCATTGTTCGCCGATGGGGTTGTAATTGGTTGTTACCTTAAAGTTAAGCATTGTTCACCGATGGGGTTGTAATTGGTTGTTACCTTAAAGTTAGGCAGTGTTGGTGTTGTAATTGGTTGTTACCTTAAAGTTAAGCATTGTTCACCGATGGGGTTGTAATTGGTTGTTACCTTAAAGTTAAGCATTGTTCACCGATGGGGTTGTAATTGGTTGTTACCTTAAAGTTAAGCATTGTTCACCGATGGGGTTGTAATTGGTTGTTACCTTAAAGTTAAGCATTGTTCACCGATGGGGTTGTAATTGGTTGTTACCTTAAAGTTAAGCATTGTTCACCGATGGGGTTGTAATTGGTTGTTACCTTAAAGTTAAGCATTGTTCACCGATGGGGTTGTAATTGGTTGTTACCTTAAAGTTAAGCATTGTTCACCGATGGGGTTGTAATTGGTTGTTACCTTAAAGTTAAGCATTGTTCACCGATGGGGTTGTAATTGGTTGTTACCTTAAAGTTAAGCATTGTTCACCGATGGGGTTGTAATTGGTTGTTACCTTAAAGTTAAGCATTGTTCACCGATGGGGTTGTAATTGGTTGTTACCTTAAAGTTAAGCATTGTTCACCGATGGGGTTGTAATTGGTTGTTACCTTAAAGTTAAGCATTGTTCACCGATGGGGTTGTAATTGGTTGTTACCGTAAAGTTAAGCATTGTTCACCGATGGGGTTGTAATTGGTTGTTACCTTAAAGTTAAGCATTGTTTGCAGATGGGGTTGTAATTGGTTGTTACCTTAAAGTTAAGCATTGTTTGCCGATGGGGTTGTAATTGGTTGTTACCTTAAAGTTAAGCATTGTGCATCGATGGGGTTGTAATTGGTTGTTACCTTAAAGTTAAGCATTGTTCACCGATGGGGTTGTAATTGGTTGTTACCTTAAAGTTAAGCATTGTTCACCGATGTGGTTGTAATTGGTTGTTACCTTAAAGTTAAGCATTGTTCGCCGATGGGGTTGTTAGAGCCCCGCCACAACCATGATCACTCCCCCCCCCATGGTGATGATCAGTAATGAGATCTCAAAGAACGATTATACTTCGTTTATACAAATTAATTGTTTTTATTTGGGGGCCCCCCTCGGATAACCTCGTTTATTGTCATACATATATATCATATATACATACATATATACATACATACATACATGCATACAGCGTGTGTGTTTTACGTTTATTTATCGTCGCTACCGGTTGCCCATATGAGCGACGCCTCATGGAGAGATTAGTCGTTTTAGATTGTTGGGGGATAGTGCGATGATACAGACAGAGACCCATTCTAGAGTCTCCTCTGGTTCTTTTACGTGCACAGTGTAAAGCACCGACACGAGACCTCGGTTTAAAGTCCCATCTGAAAGACTGTTAATAGTATTATGGTCAAACGGGGGATCGACCTGAGATCCCTGGATTACCAGTCCAGCGTGTTAACCACTGGACTACAGGTCCGTCTGTTTCATACAGTTTTACATTCATATCATACATGCATCATGTATATAGATAAGATGATATTACATATTGTAATAGTGTCAGTTATTTTGGTATGTATATACGTATATGTAGTGTCAGTTACTTTGGTATGTATATACGTATATGTAGTGTCAGTTACTTTGGTATGTATATACGTATATGTAGTGTCAGATACTTTGGTATGTATATACGTATATGTAGTGTCAGTTACTTTGGTATGTATATACGTATATGTAGTGTCAGTTACTTTGGTATGTATATACGTATATGTAGTGTCAGTTACTTTGGTATGTATATACGTATATGTAGTGTCAGTTACTTTGGTATGTATATACGTATATGTAGTGTCAGTTACTTTGGTATGTATATACGTATATGTAGTGTCAGTTACTTTGGTATGTATATACGTATATGTAGTGTCAGTTACTTTGGTATGTATATACGTATATGTAGTGTCAGTTACTTTGGTATGTATATACGTATATGTAGTGTCAGTTACTTTGGTATGTATATACGTATATGTAGTGTCAGTTACTTTGGTATGTATATACGTATATGTATTGTCAGTTACTTTGGTATGTATATACGTATATGAGTGTCAGTTACTTTGGTATGTATATACGTATATGTAGTGTCAGTTACTTTGGTATGTATATACGTATATGTATTGAATTTCTACTTTGGATGTGAATGATGCATGTGATGGATGTGATGGATGTGAATGATGGATGTGATGGATGTGATGGATGTGATGGATGTGAGTGATGGATGTGATGGATGTGATGGATGTGAATGATGCATGTGATGGATGTGAATGGTGCATATGATGGATGTGATGGATGTGATGGATGTGATGGATGTGATGGATGTGAATGATGCATGTGATGGATGTGAATGGTGCATATGATGGATGTGATGGATGTGATGGATGTGAATGATGCATATGATGGATGTGATGGATGTGATGGATGTGAATGGTGCATATGATGGATGTGATGGATGTGATGGATGTGATGGATGTGAATGATGCATGTGATGGATGTGAATGGTGCATATGATGGATGTGATGGATGTGATGGATGTGAGTGATGGATGTGATGGATGTGGCATATGATGGTTGTGATGGTGCATGTGATGGATGTGAATGGTGCATGTGATGGATGTGAATGATGCATGTGATGGATGTGAATGATGCATGTGATGGATGTGAATGATGCATGTGATGGATGTGAATGGTGCATGTGATGGATGTGAATGGTGCATGTGATGGATGTGATGGATGTGAATGGTGCATGTGATGGATGTGAATGATGCATGTGATGGATGTGAATGGTGCATGTGATGCATGTGATGGATGTGAATGGTGCATGTGATGGATGTGATGGATGTGAATGATGGATGTGAATGATGCATGTGATGGATGTGAATGATGCATGTGATGGATGTGATGGATGTGAATGATGCATGTGATGGATGTGATGGATGTGAATGATGCATGTGATGGATGTGAATGATGCATGTGATGGATGTGAATGATGCATGTGATGGATGTGAATGATGCATGTGATGGATGTGATGGATGTGAATGGTGCATGTGATGCATGTGATGGATGTGATGGATGCATGTGATGGATGTGAATGGTGCATGTGATGGATGTGAATAATGGTGCATGTGATGCATGTGATGGATGTGAATGATGCATGTGATGGATGTGATGGATGTGAATGGTGCATGTGATGCATGTGGTGGATGTGATGGATGCATGTGATGGATGTGAATGGTGCATGTGATGGATGTGAATGGTGCATGTGATGGATGTGAATGGTGCATGTGATGGATGTGAATGGTGCATGTGATGGATGTGAATGGTGCATGTGATGGATGTGAATGGTGCATGTGATGGATGTGAATGGTGCATGTGATGGATGTGAATGGTGCATGTGATGGATGTGAATGGTGCATGTGATGGATGTGAATGATGCATGTGATGGATGTGAATGGTGCATATGATGGTTGTGAATGGTGCATATGATGGATGTGAATGGTGCATGTGATGGTTGTGAATGGTGCATGTGATGGATGTGATGGATGTGAATGGTGCATATGATGGTTGTGAATGGTGCATGTGATGGATGTGATGGTTGTGAATGGTGCATGTGATGGATGTGATGGATGTGAATGGTGCATATGATGGTTGTGAATGGTGCATGTGATGGATGTGATGGATGTGAATGGTGCATATGATGGTTGTGAATGGTGCATGTGATGATGATGGATGTGAATGGTGCATATGATGGTTGTGAATGGTGCATATGATGGTTGTGAATGGTGCATATGATGGTTGTGAATGGTGCATGTGATGGTTGTGAATGGTGCATGTGATAGATGTGATGGATGTGAATGGTGCATATGATGGTTGTGAATGGTGCATATGATGGTTGTGAATGGTGCATATGATGGTTGTGAATGGTGCATATGATGGTTGTGAATGGTGCATGTGATGGATGTGATGGATGTGAATGGTGCATATGATGGTTGTGAATGGTGCATATGATGGATGTGAATGGTGCATATGATGGTTGTGAATGGTGCATATGATGGTTGTTAATGGTGCATATGATGGTTGTGAATGGTGCATGTGATGGATGTGATGGATGTGAATGGTGCATGTGATGGTTGTGAATGGTGCATGTGATGGATGTGAATGATGCATGTGATGGATGTGAATGGTGCATATGATGGATGTGAATGGTGCATGTGATGGATGTGAATGATGCATGTGATGGATATCTGAAGAAAGAAGAATGACTGACAAATTTATTTTAGCTCGATTGGGAAACAAGTAGTTACAACTTATATTAATCACTCTCGAGACCTCATTCCTGGTGGAATACAACGCCACGAGGGAGAAAGAAGGGACATGTGGAATTTAAATGCATTGCCTAAGAGCACACTCGTGACGGCTCCAGTGGGGCGCGAACTGAGGTCCTTTGGCACCTGATGCGAACACGATACTACTGCGCTATCACGACTTCCATTTATACTTTCCGATTATACTACTAGTGTTGAAAGAACTTATTTCTCAATTGATATGAATAGCATGTTTAATAAATTGAGCACCAATTTCCTAGAGTGGTCATGGGGCATATCCCCCCCCCCCGCCGCAGGTTCACTCTGGCGCATTTAAATATATGTCTTGGATGTTCAAATTTCGATAGTTTCAGCGATATGAATGTTAACAATTTATGCTGTGACTTCCAAATTGGCATCCAAACTACCCCCCCCCCCCACCCAACCCGCGCCACATAGTTTCTATTGCATTGTTGTGGTTTTAGATTTTAGGGAAATATGCAGGCCCGGGCCTTCATAGCCTCATAGTAGCTACGTGCCTGGCGTTGTGTCATTAATTGTGAGTTGGAGAATTAATTATATATCTATAAGACTGAAACCTGTTTCTCGTGGTACTTACCTACGTGCTTGCTTTCATGCGCGTCAATGAGGGTGATTAATATACGTTGTTAAAAGCTTGTTTCACTATCGTTCCAAAACAAATAAAGTGTATACGTTTAATAGACAGCATGGGATGCGAATTCATTCAGTTGATTTTTTAAAGCAGCATTACATCGTATGAAATAAAAGATATTTGAAAAATTAAAATGTTACGTATGGATAGCAATGCTGCTACACATTCTAACATTATACGTTGTATGCTTATGTTCATTTGGTAAACAGTGTTTTTTTGCGATAAAACAAACTCGAAACCGAAAGTAGGACTTTCCGAGTCGATCGGTCACGCACTTGTTTACAACCGGAACGCATCGTCCGCACTTGTTTACATACGGAATGCATCGTCGCCATTTGTCCCACGTTGTCTTTTTAATTAAATTACTTGATATGTTGATTCATACCTCTGTCAGCTAAGTCTTTTAGGGACATTTCTACATCCCCGCGAGGGGTTCGACATTAGAGGAAAATAGATAGATAGTCTTTCATGTTCAAAATATATACGTTGTTTTCTACATCCTCTGTTGTTTCACGCATGCGCGCTGTACGTGTTTACATTTCGTGTGTTGATAAAGAAATTCGCGTATACGACGGTTTAAATTTATTGGAATTTTATCGTTTCTGAGCGACTATTTCGATTTTTGTAAACACACACACATTAGTATTTATATTTTACCCAAAACATCCTTTATTACGATGCAATGCTGCTTTAAATGTAAAAGCGCATGCTACAATGGCACAATAGATTAATCTTATAAATTGCTGACCATGCCGTTACAACTTTACCATGTGTGGCTTTGCTTATGTAATAATACATTGTTTTTTTTAGAATAAAGGAGAGCTGATTATGTATCATTTTTTAAATTTATAATTGTGTGTGTCTTATCCCCTTTAAGAAATAGCTGCTAATTAGTTGATTATCGATATGATCGAGGTTGATAACTGATATTTTAATTCATTTCTTAATTGCGCATTAATGGTTAATTTCCATTTCTGTATTTCAAACCTTTTGGATTTAAGTAGTATTTCATTTTCAATTAGCAACTGTTCCGTGGTTTTACTATGTACATGTAAATATAATAATGTATCAGTAGACAGTGATAGTTTGATTAACTGTGATACATGTTATTGTGTCACATAACTCTGCTTGTATTGAGTAAAAGACAGTCATTTCATAATTTCTTATATGTACACACGTTTAATAACACCTGGAAGGATTTTGATTGGCCGCGGCACGACATTGACAGCTTGCAATACACATTCGACATATACATGTTTGTGCTAATCCTTTATTTGTTGAAAATCAACTGCTTAGAGTCAAGTCAAGTCAAAACACATTTTATTCTCTCATTTCACATTCATACATGAAAGAATGAGGCTGACGTTAACAAATACTTACGAGGCTTGAATAACATGATATGTTGCAAATAATAAACATTACAGTATTATTATTGTTGCAATAGAGAATTATTCAATGTTCAGGTGCAGTATACTAGAGGAGATCGTCAAATGAACAATTGTTTTTCTTTTCATTGGTAATCAGATCTATAAAATGCTAAATATGTATTAGCGCTATTTAAAAAAAAGTGTCGATTATTTGCGTGAAGTTGTTTTATTACCGGTATCAGTGACTATTTACTCTGGATGCAGGTTAATGAAATAACGTTCAAAATTATACTGGCAAACAAACGGTTTTATTTTTACAAATTTATGGTTGTTGTTACTGTGGTAAATAGGATCTTGCCCGCATGGTGATTTCATACCATAGTTAGGAATCTCGTTTCATAAAATATGGAATGTATGTATGTTCCATAATGTCAAACCCCTTGCGGGGACCTAGACATGTTTTCCTGGGCATGCTTAGCCGACCTAAGTGTTTAACTAGTACTAAGCAATGTGTGTGAGGTGCCTTGCTCAATGACACTACATACGTGGTCTGACCGAGTATCGAACCCGGGACCGATCGATTCCAAATCCGACGCTCTACCACTGGACCACGGATGCCACACTGTATGAAGTCACCAGTCCTGTAAAGTGCCTATAACTCTGGTAAATGTGTTATATTTAAAGGCTATGTACTCTGCCATGCTAATTTGTTATGTATAGTTTATGTATTGTACATATATGAGATACTGTAATAAAGACTAAAACTATACAGGAACCGGGGTGGATCTTGTCGATAATTAGCTACAATAAACACTTATGGTATTCGTAATAATATTTAAAGTAAACCCTCTGTCATTCTATGTCTACAGAGTTAAATACAATTTAGACATTTTGTGTGTGAAACAATGGTCGTTGGGCCTGGTGGTTATTGTGTGTGGTCGTTGGGCCTGGTGGTTATTGTATGTGGTCGTTGGGCCTGGTGGTTATTGTGTGTGGTCGTTGGGCCTGGTGGTTATTGTATGTGGTCGTTGGGCCTGGTTGTTATTGTGTTGTGGTCGTTGGGCCTGGTGGTTATTGTGTGTGGTCGTTGGGCCTGGTGGTTATTGTATGTGGTCGTTGGGCCTGGTTGTTATTGTGTGTGGTCGTTGGGCCTGGTGGTTATTGTGTGGGGTCGTTGGGCCTGGTGGTTATTGTATGTGGTCGTTGGACCTGGTGGTTATGTGTGTGGTCGTTGGGCCTGGGGTTATTGTGTGTGGTCGTTGGGCCTGGTGGTTATTGTGTGTGGTCGTTGGGCCTGGTTGTTTTGTGTGTGGTCGTTGGGCCTGGTGGTTATTGTGTGTGGTCGTTGGGCCTGGTGGTTATTGTGTGTGATCGTTGGGCCTGGTGGTCATTGTATGTGGTCGTTGGGCCTGGTGGTTATTGTGTGTGATCGTTGGGCCTGGTTGTTATTGTGTGTGATCGTTGGTCCTGGTGGTTATTGTGTGTGGTCGTTGGGCCTGGTGGTTATTGTATGTGGTCGTTGGGCCTGGTGGTTATTGTGTGTGATCGTTGGGCCTGGTGGTTATTGTGTGTGGTCGTTGGGCCTGGTGGTTATTGTGTGTGATCGTTGGGCCTGGTTGTTATTGTGTGTGGTCGTTGGGCCTGGTGGTTATTGTATGTGGTCGTGGGCCTGGTGGTTATGTGTGTGGTCGTTGGGCCTGGTGGTTATTGTATGTGGTCGTTGGGCCTGGTGGTTATTGTGTGTGGTCGTTGGGCCTGGTGGTTATTGTATGTGGTCGTTGGGCCTGGTTGTTATTGTGTGTGGTCGTTGGGCCTGGTGGTTATTGTGTGGGGTCGTTGGGCTGGTGGTTATTGTATGTGGTCGTTGGACCTGGTGGTTATTGTGTGTGGTCGTTGGGCCTGGTGGTTATTGTATGTGGTCGTTGGGCCTGGTGGTTATTGTGTGTGGTCGTTGGGCCTGGTGGTTATTGTATGTGGTCGTTGGGCCTGGTTGTTATTGTGTGTGGTCGTTGGGCCTGGTGGTTATTGTGTGTGGTCGTTGGGCCTGGTGGTTATTGTGTGTGGTCGTTGGGCCTGGTGGTTATTGTGTGTGGTCGTTGGGCCTGGTGGTTATTGTGTGTGTCGTTGGGCCTGGTGGTTATTGTGGTGGTCGGTGGGCCTGGTGGTATTGTGTGGGGTCGTTGGGCCTGGTGGTTATTGTATGTGGTCGTTGGACCTGGTGGTTATTGTGTGTGGTCGTTGGGCCTGGTGGTTATTGTGTGTGGTCGTTGGGCCTGGTGGTTATTGTGTGTGGTCGTTGGGCCTGGTTGTTATTGTGTGTGGTCGTTGGGCCTGGTGGTATTGTGTGTGGTCGTTGGGCCTGGTGGTTATTGTGTGTGATCGTTGGGCCTGGTGGTTATTGTATGAGGTCGTTGGGCCTGGTGGTATTGTGTGTGATCGTTGGGCCTGGTTGTTATTGTGTGTGATCGTTGGTCCTGGTGGTTATTGTGTGTGGTCGTTGGGCCTGGTGGTTATTGTATGTGGTCGTTGGGCCTGGTGGTTATTGTGTGTGATCGTTGGGCCTGGTGGTTATTGTGTGTGGTCGTTGGCCTGGTGGTTATTGTGTGTGATCGTTGGGCCTGGTTGTTATTGTGTGTGGTCGTTGGGCCTGGTGGTTATTGTATGTGGTCGTTGGGCCTGGTGGTTATTGTGTGTGGTCGTTGGGCCTGGTGGTTATTGTATGTGGTCGTTGGGCCTGGTGGTTATGTGTGTGATCGTTGGGCCTGGTGGTTATTGTGTGTGGTCGTTGGGCCTGGTGGTTAGTGTGTGTGATCGTTGGGCCTGGTGGTTATTGCGTGTGGTCGTTGGGCCTGGTGGTTATTGTGTGTGGTCGTTGGGCCTGGTGGTTATTGTGTGTGGTCGTTGGGCCTGGTGGTTATTGTGTGTGATCGTTAGGCCTGGTGGTTATTATGTGTGGTCGTTGGGTCTGGTGGTTATTGTGTGTGATCGTTGGGCCTGGTGGTTATTGTGTGTGGTCGTTGGGTCTGGTGGTTATCGTCTAAATAAGTGAGTGTTGAGTAGTTGTAAATATTTGACAATACCCGGTACTTTACCATTGGGCCTGGTGGTTAATAAACTAACTTGGCCCATACCCACTCCGTGGTAGAGTGGTTAAGGTCGCTGACTTGTATACCACTGTAACCTATCATCATTGATGGCCACAAGTTCAAGTCCCGCTCAAACCGTGTCTCTTTATATGAAACAGTTGGCAATTTCTTAAGGAGGTTGGTGCACCAAGTAATGGTTAAACGCTGGTGTCTGCCCAGGAAAGTTGCTAGGTAAACCACCTGTCGCTGAAATGATAATAATAACCAGGCCTTCACAGACGCGCACAATCGGCTATATCATTGGACAGACACACAGACTACATCACAATACACACATAAGACTGTCGAGTGTAGGCTAGAAGGTACAGGTTTGGGTGTTGTGTTCAAGGAGGATTAACTAATTATGACAGGTTATGAGCATACATCTCTTCATGCATGTAAGAACGGGCCATGTTCATATATGCATGACACGCAATGTTGACCTCTTGTGACCATGACCCTGCATGTCTGGTTGTCATGAGCTATGCATCATTATGCTTTGGTGATCATTTGAGCCAGGTTTGTCTAAGTTGAATTTTGTTCTAGTGTACATTTAACCCTTTCAACACCACATACCTCTAAATTGGCTTACAAAAAAATGTAGATCCAGATGAGCCGGCTCGTGACGAGCCGTCTCATCAGGATCTGCACTTTTTGCCAGTGATATGACTATTTTTAGACTGGTCCATGATATTCATAAACCAATAAATGAATCAGAAAATCACATTTGGACAAGTTCATTTATCAAAATGGGTAATTATGTCTAAAAATAGTCATATCACTGGCAAAAAGTGCAGATCCTGATGAGACGGCTCGTCACGAGCCGGCTCATCTGGATCTACACTTTTTGTAAGCCTATTTAGAGGTATGTGGTGTTGAAAGGGTTAATACATGTATATACATGTACCACAAATGTAATGGGAGAGGGAATGAGATTTTCATGAATATTAGCACACATACGGTATCATAAAAATATATGTACTTTCAGGTCTGACAATACCATAAACAGACACAAACTCAATATAACGGTTCTAGGTATTCCCCGTACATGCTCCGTACAGTACCGGTCAAAACGAAATATATATACCGAAAGCGTATGGAATTGATATTGTACGGAGACATTTGTACATTCAATAATTTACATAGCAACGTTAGAATATAAGTTTCAGATAGCCTGAACATCTGCTAAATAATACTTTAATAGGATCCGTGCAAAATATCCGTGTGCAATATGATTAATTAAATAACATTAAGGTGTCCGTACACAAATCTCTGTACTGTACTGTACAAATCTCCGCCACATCAAGTGTGTCTATGTAAATATTATTCATTTAAGTAATAAAGGAATGAAGATATTGATAGTATTTAATTGATATTAAAGCTTATATTACTAAAAGAAAATATAAATAAGCATATACAGAAATCTCCGATCAATATCGATCAGTTCCGGATATGTTCGGTATATTACGTTTTGGATGGTACGTTACAGCCGTCTGACCCAAATAAAATTAACAGTCTTTCAGATGGGACTTTAAACCGAGGTTTCGTGTCGGTGCTTTACACCGTGCACGTTAAAGAACCAGAGGAGACTCTGAAATGGGTCTCTGTCTGTATCATTGCACTATCCTCCAAAAATCTAAAATGACTAATCCTTTCGCTCATATGGGTAAATGCCATCTTCCATTGTTTCAAAATGGTCTTACATACACTAACAAACAGCAAGGTAGACAACAACATACAGCAAGGGTAGGTAACAACAAACAGCAAGGGTAGATAACAGCATACAGCAAGGGTAGATAACAACATACAGCAAGGGTAGATAACAGCATACAGCAAGGGTAGACAACAACATACAGCAAGGGTAGATAACAACATACAGCAAGGGTAGATAACAGCAAGGGTAGATAACAACATACAGCAAGGGTAGGTAACAACATACAGCAAGGGTAGATAACAACATACAGCAATGGTAGGTAACAACATACAGCAAGGGTAGATAACAACATACAGCAAGGGTAGATAACAACATACAGCAAGGGTAGATAACAACATACAGCAAGGGTAGATAACAGCAAGGGTAGATAACAACATACAGCAAGGGTAGATAACAACATACAGCAAGGGTAGATAACAGCAAGGGTAGATAACAACATACAGCAAGGGTAGGTAACAACATACAGCAAGGGTAGGTAACAACATACAGCAAGGGTAGATAACAACATACAGCAAGGGTAGATAACAACATACAGCAAGGGTAGATAACAACATACAGCAAGGGTAGATAACAACATAGAGCAAGGGTAGATAAAAATACAGCAAGGGTAGAACAGCAAGGTAGATAACAGCAAGGGTAGATAACAACAAGGGTAGATAACAGCAAGGGTAGATAACAACAAGGGTATATAACAGCAAGGGTAGATAACAGCAAGGGTAGATAACAACAAGGGTAGATAACAGCAAGGGTAGATAACAGCAAGGGTAGATAACAGCAAGGGTAGATAACAGCAAGGGTAGATAACAGCAAGGGTATATAACAGCAAGGGTCGATAACAACAAGGGTAGATAACAGCAAGGGTAGGTAACAGCAAGGGTAGATAACAACATACAGCAAGGGTAGATAACAACATACAGCAAGGGTATATAACAGCATACAGCAAGGGTAGATAACAGCATACAGCAATGGTAGATAACAGCATACAGCAAGGGTAGATAACAACATACAGCAAGGGTAGATTACAACATACAGCAAGGGTAGATAACAGCATACAGCAAGGGTAGACAACAACATTCAGCAAGGGTAGACAACAACATACAGCAAGGGTAGACAACAACATACAGCAAGGGTAGATAACAACATACAGCAAGGGTAGGTAACAACATACAGCAAGGGTAGGTAACAACATACAGCAAGGGTAGATAACAACATACAGCAAGGGTAGGTAACAACATACAGCAAGGGTAGATAACAACATACAGCAAGGGTAGTAACAACATACAGCAAGGGTAGATAACAACATACAGCAAGGGTAGATAACAGCATACAGCAAGGGTAGATAACAACATACAACAAGGGTAGATAACAGCATACAGCAAGGGTACAACAACATACAGCAAGGGTAGATAACAGCAAAGGTAGATAACAACAAGGGTAGATAACAACATACAGCAAGGGTAGATAACAACATACAGCAAGGGTAGATAACAACATACAGCAAGGGTATGTAACAGCATACAGCAAGGGTAGATAACAACATACAGCAAGGGTAGATAACAACATACAGCAAGGGTAGGTAACAACATACAGCAAGGGTAGATAACAACATACAGCAAGGGTAGATAACAACATACAGCAAGGGTAGATAACAACATACAGCAAGGGTAGATAACAACATACAGCAAGGGTAGATAACAACATACAGCAAGGGTAGATAACAACATACAGCAAGGGTAGATAACAACAAACAGCAAGGGTAGATAACAGCATACAACAAGGGTAGATAACAACATACAGCAAGGGTAGACAACAACAAACAACAAGGGTAGATAACAGCAAGGGTAGATAACAGCATACAGCAAGGGTAGATAACAGCATACAGCAAGGGTAGACAACAACATACAGCAAGGGTAGACAACAACATACAGCAAGGGTAGACAACAACATACAGCAAGGGTAGACAACAACATACAGCAAGGGTAGGTAACAACATACAGCAAGGGTAGATAACAGCAAGGGTAGATAACAACATACAGCAAGGGTAGATAACAACATACAGCAAGGGTAGATAACAACATACAGCAAGGGTAGATAACAACATACAGCAAGGGTAGATAACAACATACAGCAATGGTAGGTAACAACATACAGCAAGGGTAGATAACAACATACAGCAAGGGTAGATAACAACATACAGCAAGGGTAGATAACAACATACAGCAAGGGTAGATAACAGCAAGGGTAGATAACAACATACAGCAAGGGTAGATAACAACATACAGCAAGGGTAGATAACAGCAAGGGTAGGTAACAACATACAGCAAGGGTAGGTAACAACATACAGCAAGGGTAGGTAACAACATACAGCAAGGGTAGATAACAACATACAGCAATGGTAGATAACAACATACAGCAAGGGTAGATAACAACATACAGCAAGGGTAGATAACAACAAGGGTAGATAACAACATACAGCAAGGGTAGATAACAACATACAGCAAGGGTAGATAACAACATACAGCAAGGGTAGACAACAACATACAGCAAGGGTAGATAACAACATACAGCAAGGGTAGATAACAACATACAGCAAGGGTAGATAACAACATACAGCAAGGGTAGATAACAACATACAGCAAGGGTAGATAACAGCAAGGGTAGATAACAGCATACAGCAAGGGTAGATAACAACATACAGCAAGGGTAGACAACAACATACAGCAAGGGTAGACAACAACAAGGGTAGATAACAACATACAGCAAGGGTAGATAACAACATACAGCAAGGGTAGATAACAACATACAGCAAGGGTAGACAACAACATACAGCAAGGGTAGATAACAACATACAGCAAGGGTAGATAACAACATACAGCAAGGGTAGATAACAACATACAGCAAGGGTAGGTAACAACATACAGCAAGGGTAGATAACAGCAAGGGTAGATAACAGCATACAGCAAGGGTAGATAACAACATACAGCAAGGGTAGATAACAACATACAGCAAGGGTAGACAACAACATACAGCAAGGGTAGATAACAACATACAGCAAGGGTAGATAACAACATACAGCAAGGGTAGACAACAACATACAGCAAGGGTAGATAACAGCATACAGCAAGGGTAGACAACAACAAGGGTAGATAACAACATACAGCAAGGGTAGATAACAGCAAGGGTAGACAACAACATACAGCAAGGGTAGATAACAACAAGGGTAGATAACAACATACAGCAAGGGTAGATAACAGCATACAGCAAGGGTAGATAACAACAAACAGCAAGGTAGATAACAACAAACAGCAAAGGTAGATAACAGCAAGGGTAGATAACAGCAAAGGTAGATAACAGCAAACAGCAAGGGTAGATAACAGCAAAGGTAGATAACAACATACAGCAAGGGTAGATAACAACAAACAGCAAGGGTAGATAACAGCAACGGTAGATAACAACAAATAGCAAGGGTAGATAACAGCAAATAGCAAGGGTAGATAACAGCAAGGGTAGATAACAGCAAACAACAAGGGTAGATAACAGCAAATAACAAGGGTAGATAACAGCAAGGGTAGATAACAGCAAACAACAAGGGTATATAACAGCAAACAGCAATGGTAGATAACAGCAAACAGCAAGGGTAGATAACAACAAATAGCAAGGGTAGATAACAGCAAGGGTAGATAACAACAAATAGCAAGGGTAGATAACAGCAAGGGTAGCTAACAGGGTGTAGCAAGGGTAGATAACAACAAATAGCAAGGGTAGATAACAGCAAGGGTAGATAACAATGGGAAGTTTACACATAGACATAATACATCTTGGTTTTATAACACATGGATTTATATAAACTTTATTTATTTTATAACGATTGCGAAACAAGCTTCAATAACTAATAATAATCACTCTCGTTGGCGCGGATGAAAGCGTATCAGTTGTCCTTCGTGTGGTATGAAACTGGAGTATGCGGAGAAAATCCATCTTTCCGATTTGGCGACCACCATAGCATCTCACATACTTCCCACTACTGGTATGATGGAACCTGGGTGGCATTGGGTGAGTGTAGCCTGGGAACAGGCGTCGATATATTTTGCCTGGTCAGTCAAATAAATATATTTTAACACTGAGACTATTAATTGGGCCGTATTGAGTTTCTGAACATGTCATTTGGCTAGAAGTTAAAAAGTGAAAAATCGACAGACTGGAACCCAGGCTAGGGTGAGAGAAGCGAGGGTGTTAACCAGTGTGCTAAGCAGTGTTTGTTTGTTTTGGGGGTTTAACCCATTCAACACTAAGTAACTGACATGGACTGATGCATGATATTTTTAGACCAATAAATTAATAAGAAAATTAGATTTGGACCAGATCATTTATCAAAATGGGTAATTTTTGTTTTAAAATAGTTATATTACCGGCAAAAAGTGCAGATCTTGATGAGACGGCTCGTCACGAGCCGGCTCATCTGGATCTACACTTTTTGTAAGCCTATTTAGAGGCCTGTGATGTTGAAAGTCATAACAACAGCTTAGGTCAGTTTTTGTAGATAATGTGACATTTCATCTTGTGTGTAGCAATTTTGGACTCAATTTGGTATCATTTAAAAACAATCATTTCTGAAAATATGGAAACTTGACAACAAAATGAGACGGAGAGCACCAGCGACATTCTAGATATAAAAATTCTCCTCGGCGAACATGTCTCCAGCCCAATCGATTTACGTAACTGACTACCGGAGAACTTTTTCACAAAACACCACTCTCCATCACATGAAACCACAAGATACCTATTACGGGCTTTCAACTTGCTTTTATCACCGAACAAATACACCATAGCACCTACACACACACGATCTGATGGCCTGTGGCGGTGATGTTTCGACTTGGAATCTTCGCTGTGTTGATGATTCAAATTTCTGGACTCGTGTTGCTGTAGAATGAGCTCTCTGTCAGAAATGGGGAGTTGATCATGGGTGAACTGTGACCTCTGTGTCCATAACTCGCGAGCCGAAAGACCAGATTTTCGTAGACGTGAGTTTAATCTTGCGACAACAATGGCAAGGTCTAATTTCGAGATTGGGCCTCCTCCGGGTTCATAGCGTAGTATTTCATATTCTAACTCTTGGATAGCTTTCTCTGCGACAGGATGTTTGTTAACGTTTTTAACGCGCCCGATCTCTAAAACAATGTTCAACTTTTGTAATGAAGTGTCTGACTGAAGAGATATAAAACCAGGCGCAGGGTCTACACGAATAATAGCTGGGGGACCGTCTAAGGGATGCAACTCTGTACACATACACATTAAGGCTTCACGGATTGTGTCCCTTCTTTCGTCGGTGATGATACAAGCTTTTGTGTAACTTGTTACAGTTTCACGCACCACAAGAATAGTTTGTAAATTGCGTTTCAAAATATCTGCTGCGAATGAAACACCTATGACATCTGGGGGGTCCTCACTAGTCTGTTTGGATGCGCAGTCTGGGAAAGATCGCAATGAGCACATAAATGACACTGTGAAGTTACCCGTTCAATGGCACTATGCAGGTCTAAAGCAAAGAAGTGCCTTTTCATGACAAGCTCAAGTTGGTGTCTAGTTGGGTGGTCCAGTTTAATATGTAGAGCACTGACTAATCCATCTAGTACGGATGTTGAGAGGAGGTCACTGCGCTTAACTACTACTAAATTATCCTTTGCAATAATGGCTGTTTGTAGGTAACGCTTAACGACCTTGATGTTGGTGAGTTATTTTGATGGACGCGTGCCTTGTTTAAGATGAGCACGTGTTCGGCGGAGGTCTGGACAGTCTGACTGGATCTGTAACCATGATGACCGAGTTGTAAATGGTAGACGTGTTGACTTGTTTATGATGTTTTCAATACGTATTGAGCGAACAACCGAGTCTTCTGTGGTGTATATGAATGAGCAAATTTGACAGTTTGGCTCATTGCATTCTGGTGTATTCCTGCTTGAAAAGTCGGATGGCACGTTTGCTGAACGTGCAAGATGGCGGACGCTGAGTTGGTAACGACTAACAATAGACAGGAATGATGTCACTCTCGGGCTAGCTGAGAATTCGCCACGGCATAGTTTTTCCACTGCCTGAACACACGGTTGGCTGTCTGTTAAAACACATGACTTAGATGTAGATTGTATTATGTAGGGACTAAAATGTTTTATTGCGGCTGCAATACTAAGAGCTTATATCTCACATGGTAGCCAATTTACTTGGTGTTTGCGCAGCTTAGCACTAAAGAATCCAGCTAAGAGCAATTTCTCATTCCTCATAACGTATAATGTTGCTTCAATGCCATGTCGGGATACCGAACAAGTGTTTAGCAAGTGGGATTTGATAAAAGGCGCTGGTGAGGTCTGTCTTGATCAAATATTTCCATTGTCCAATAGCCCTGAGTGTAGAATCAACATCTGGCATTAAGCTTTGCTGGGGTTTGCAATAGCGTCCTACATCTGCAAAGGCAGTCACTAGACGAAAACCTCATTGTGGCTTTTTGACAAGAAATGAGGGGTTTAAGCACTCTGCAGTCACACCCACGTTCTCGGGCCTGGCAAATACACCCTGTTTCTCTAAATCATCGAATCTTTCCTGCAGTTCTACGAGTTTGTCCTTTGAGTATTGTGGCACTCTACCTTTACGCTGTGGGGGTTCAACAGGTCATATATATTGACAGTAGCTTCAAATTTGCCGGCAGCACCATTATACCCATTAAATGTAGGTGTAAAAACATCACTGTACTGTGTTAGAAGGTCTCGAAACCTAACTCTGTCTTTTTCTTGGAGTATGTTATCTGGATCAGTGGAAACACTTTCAATGTGTAACTGATTGCTTTCACTTTGAGAAGTGTGTGTATTGTGGTCACTCAATGTTTCTGTCTGGGGGCAAGTTGTATTTCTTACAAACCCAACATGATCATGTTGACGTATAAGCTTTGGTTCGTTGGTATCATTGACTACTCTTATACGTCCTCCAACAGCTTCAACGATCTGTGGGTATGACCACTTGCTGTCAACAGGTACTGCTTTTGGTTCAATAGCTACGGTGTCTTCAGGATTTATCTCAGGTGGTAAGTGTATTTCTAGAAAGGAGCCAGGCCATATGACTGTCTTATGTGGCTGTGATCGTAACACAAATGCTTGAGTGCGCCGTACATAATTATTTGGACTTTTTGTATTGTCTGTTCCATAATGTACTTTGTCAACCTCACCTATTGTAATCTCGTGTTTGGCCGGACGTATAGCTATGTCGTTGGCTGTCATGAATGGAATCCCGGCTAACACATCCACATCCAGGTCATTTACGACTAGAGCATCCAGAAACAGTTTGTTATCGCCCCTTGCAAGTGTGATATGAGTTTCCCCAACAATATTTAGGGGTGTTACGCCATCTGCTTGGAGAGCACTTTGTTTAGTCCTGCTAATGGGCACCCCAATTTGATCTGCCACTGTGTTTGTTTGTTTTGTTTGTTTTTGGTGTTGGGTCTTCATGGAGGGAGACTGTTTTGTGCTAACGCGCCTAAGTGATGGTGTGACTCGTTGGCTAAAAGTAGGCGCGTCTTGTTCTGTGTCATCGGGAAATGTGACGTCTTCTGGCTCGTCATCCGACTCTAAATTTGTAGTTTGGCGGATTCTACTTGAAGAGGTCATGTATTTTCTGTCTTCATCTGGTAAATACTTGCAGTTGCTCAGAAAGTGCTGATATTTTGGTCGACCAGCTTGTTTACACAGAGGGCAGGATGGAGATCCGCGACTAGGTTTTGAACTTGGAGTGAAAGTCTTTCTGAATGATGAACGCAAGACTCTTGCTTCAGCAAGGGTATGAACTTCATCAATGAGGCTGGGAATGGCAAGGGATATTTCAGGTTTCAACGAAGCCAATGTTCTAGACCTTAAATCTGTGGCATATTTTTGTTTCACAAGTGCTGGTAAACTTGCATGAATAAGTCGGAGCCATGTTATTATGATAAAGTTTTCCACGGTAGGCGTAAGTTCCTCATCCGCCGTGGGTACCTCATCGTGATGGCTGATAGGTCCACCTCTCCGAAGTAAACTATCGTCAACAAAACTTGCGAGCCGTTGATATAAGTCTTCTGGTCTCTCCCCAGGTTCTAATTTTATGTTGTCGAAGTCAAGAAAGTGACCACCTGTAGTCTGGAACCCGAAATGTTGACGGATGGTCTGTCAGACAGTATTGATGCTAGTCGAGTTCTTAATGATTGTATTTCTCGATATTATAGGACAATAGTTGGCTATTTGGCCCAACATTAGTTCAAGAAGTGCCACTTTTTGTGCTGCTGTTTTTCCATCATCCCCTGCGTCGTCAGTGAATCCACGAAGTGGTGAGCCCGGTGTTTTCCGACCCCAGTTAGTCCCATCCACAATAAAGGGTGCAAAGTTTGCATCAAGGGATAATGTATACAAAAGGTTTTGTCGCCAGGCTTCAAACGATGAAATTGTCTCCTGTTTGCTCAACGACCATTGTTTTGGGGTTCGAATGTTGTGAGCCATTGTTTTGGTACTGTTCAGGTCTTAACCATGAAGCAAATACCATGGAATTGGTTGCCTTGTCTGTCCTTCGTAATGGAAAATGCCGATTTCTCGTCTGTTTTTGTTGTCTGTAGAGTAAAGCGATTGCGTCGTAGGTACTTTAAGACCGCTGCCACCGCGCCAGAACGAGAAAGACACCAGACAAATGGTTTAATAAACAGATTGTTTAATCAGTAAAGTTACGCGACGTGAACACGTCAATGGCGGAGAATCACACAAGGGAAGAAACCGTGTAATAACCAACAAGTATAACATACTGGCGCTCGGCGTATTCCTATGTTCGGCGTAATTTTCCCATTTACATCCGTATTTAAAATATTTAAATAGTTTTAACCTATGTTCGCTGACAGAGGTGAAGCATGGTTCAATAGCAGTATGTTGTGCATGCCGGTAGCCTAATGCAACTGTCACCTGACTGGTTCAGTAGCCGAATATAAACAGACAACTTGTTGGGATTTTTTTGGCACCGAAATGATGCGGTTTATGAGTATTTCAGGTGGCTATCCGGATTGGAAGAAAATGTACAAATAACAAGAAAAAAGTGTGTTATGAGTTGTAATATTGTTAGTTATTGATGCTACTAAGTCAAAATAATATATTCAATATTTAAACGTGCATAAATAAAAACGTTCATGTACGCCGTGCCCTAAAGTATCTAGTTCCACATGGAAACAGGTGCCGTTGCGATAGCTGTATTGAGGCGCATGGTCACGTAATGAAGCTAACATATTCAACATTTTTTGAAAGTTGAGTTCACGACTTAAGAAAATAATAAAATACGGCAAGTGCATTTAACTTTTTCCATAGGCCATGATATGTAGGATTTACGCTGAGCATAGGTTCCACCACTCTATGATTTGTTTAAGTATGAATGTTGCATTCTACACAAATATCTGTTAGATACTATCATGGGAAGTAAATGGATGACATGTCCTTGTAACATTAATTGAGTACGACTTATTATATAGCTTAGCTATACATAGTTATGTATATGATATAATTTTTACTTTGTAATATTCATTGTATCGTGTGACTAAAAATAAAATAAATGAAGTCTCTGGCAAAAAAGGAGTATTATAGATGGAATTCGCTTTCTTTACGATTATCATGTTTACATATACAATCTATTATGATAAGTCAGATGTAAATTGTGTTTGTCATTGGTAAATCAAGTACATACACATAAAACATTCCTCTCCCTGTCACGTTATATTGGAATTCCAGTTAATACCAGCGATATTGATTTGTCATAATATGTATCTGTAATGGAAGTCGTGATAGCGCAGTGGATGCGCGTTCGCTTCAGGTGCGAAATGTCCGGAGTTCGAGCCTCGCTGGAACCGTTACGATTGTGCCCTTAGGCAAGGCATTTAAATTCCACGTTGCCTCTTCTCTCTCCTTCATGGCGATGAATTCCATCAGGAATAAGGTCTCGAGAGTGATTAATATAAGTTGAAAGAACTCCTTTCGCAATCGAGCTAAAATAAATTTGTATAAACAAATGAAAGCAAATGATAGGGTTAGAGTTATGTTTAAGTTTTAGCATTCTTACTTGACTTTGCAACTATCATGTTTCACATCACTAATATATCGCAAGCAATAGGTTAGCAAGAAAGGTCATCGCATTAATTATTTCTAAAATATTTTCAACGGATTTAATTATTACAGTATGTATTAGCATACTAAATGAATGGCCTTGTGATCCAGTGTCATTCGAAGATGTTACTGATTGTTTGTGTTTTGCGTTTATTTACTGTAAATG
>CM026404.1:7550094-7587356 GCA_014843695.1 Archivesica marissinica
TTTTTTAAATTTATAATTGTGTGTGTCTTATCCCCTCTAAGAAATAGCTGCTAATTAGTTGATTACCGATATGATCGAGGTTGATAACTGATTTTTTAATTCATTTCTTAATTGCGCATTAATGGTTAATTTCCATTTCTGTATTTCAAACCTTTTGGATTTAAGTAGTATTTCATTTTCAATTAGCAACTGTTCCTTGGTTTTACTATGTACATGTAAATATAATAATGTATCAGTAGACAGTGATAGTTCGATTAACTGTGATACATGTAATTGTATCACATAACTCTGCTTGTATTGAGTAAAAGACAGTCATTTCATAATTTCTTATATGTACACACGTTTAATAACACCTGGAAGGATTTTGATTGGCCGCGGCACGACACTGACAGCTTGCAATACACATTCGACATATACATGTTTGTGCTAATCCTTTATTTGTTGAAAATCAACTGCTTAGAGTCAAGTCAAGTCAAAACACATTTTATTCTCTCATTTCACATTCATACATGAAAGAATGAGGCTGACGTTAACAAATACTTACGAGGCTTGAATAACATGATATGTTGCAAATAATAAACATTACAGTATTATTATTGTTGCAATAGAGAATTATTCAATGTTCAGGTGCAGTATACTAGAGGAGATCGTCAAATGAACAATTGTTTTTCTTTTCATT
The DNA here is from genome assembly GCA_014843695.1 of Archivesica marissinica. Lineage (NCBI taxonomy): Eukaryota > Metazoa > Mollusca > Bivalvia > Venerida > Vesicomyidae > Archivesica > Archivesica marissinica. The sequence continues at coordinate 7,550,774 of CM026404.1, forward strand.
GGTAATCAGATCTATAAAATGCTAAATATGTATTAGCGCTATTTAAAAAAAAGTGTCGATTATTTGCGTGAAGTTGTTTTATTACCGGTATCAGTGACTATTTACTCTGGATGCAGGTTAATGAAATAACGTTCAAAATTATACTGGCAAACAAACGGTTTTATTTTTACAAATTTATGGTTGTTGTTACTGTGGTAAATAGGATCTTGCCCGCATGGTGATTTCATACCATAGTTAGGAATCTCGTTTCATAAAATATGGAATGTATGTATGTTCCATAATGTCAAACCCCTTGCGGGGACCTAGACATGTTTTCCTGGGCATGCTTAGCCGACCTAAGTGTTTAACTAGTACTAAGCAATGTGTGTGAGGTGCCTTGCTCAATGACACTACATACGTGGTCTGACCGAGTACCGAACGCGGGACCGATCGATTCCAAATCCGACACTCTACCACTGGACCGGGGTGGATCTTGTCGATAATTAGCTACAATAAACACTTCTGGTATTCGTAATAATATTTAAAGTAAACCCTCTGTCATTCTATGTCTACAGAGTTAAATACAATTTAGACATTTTGTGTGTGATCGTTGGGCCTGGTGGTTATTGTGTGTGATCGTTGGGCCTGGTGGTTATTGTGTGTGTGATCGTTGGGCCTGGTGGTTATTGTGTGTGGTCGTTGGGCCTGGTGGTTATTGTATGTGATCGTTGGACCTGGTGGTTATTGTGTGTGGTCGTTGGGCCTGGTGGTTATTGTGTGTGGTCGTTGGGCCTGGTGGTTATTGTGTGTGATCGTTGGGCCTGGTGGTTATTGTATGTGATCGTTTGGCCTGGTGGTTATTGTGTGTGATCGTTGGGCCTGGTGGTTATTATGTGTGATCGTTTGGCCTGGTGTTATTATGTGTGATCGTTGGGCCTGGTGGTTATGTGTGTGGTCGTGGCCTGTGGTTATTGTGTGTGGTCGTTGGGCCTGGTGGTTATTGTGTGTGGTCGTTGGGCCTGGTGGTTATTGTGTGGTCGTTGGACCTGGTGGTTATTGTGTGTGGTCCTTGGGCCTTGTGTTCTGTGTGTTATCGTTGGCCTGTGGTTATTGTATGTGATCTTTGGGCCTGGTGGTTATTGTATGTGATCGTTTGGCCTGGTGGTTATTATGTGTGATCGTTGGGCCTGGTGGTTATTATGTGTGATCGTTTGGCCTGGTGGTTATTGTGTGTGGTCGTTGGACCTGGTGGTTATTGTGTGTGATCGTTGGGCCTGGTGGTTATTGTGTGCGATCGTTGGGCCTGGTGGTTATTGTGTGTGATCGTTGGGCCTGGTGGTTATTGTGTGTGATCGTTGGGCCTGGTGGTTATTGTGTGTGGTCGTTGGGCCTGGTGGTTATTGTGTGTGATCGTTGGGCCTGGTGGTTATTGTGTGTGGTCGTTGGGCCTGGTGGTTATTGTGTGTGGTCGTTGGGCCTGGTGGTTATTGTATGTGATCGTTGGGCCTGGTGGTTATTGTGTGTGGTCGTTGGGCCTGGTGGTTATTGTGTGTGGTCGTTGGGCCTGGTGGTTATTGTGTGTGATCGTTAGGCCTGGTGGTTATTATGTGTGGTCGTTGGGTCTGGTGGTTATTGTGTGTGATCGTTGGGCCTGGTGGTTATTGTGTGTGATCGTTGGGTCTGGTGGTTATCGTCTAAATAAGTGAGTGTTGAGCATTGGGCCTGGTGGTTATCGCCTAAATAATGATATTGAGTTGTATAATTTACAATCTTGGCCATTGGGCCTGGTGGTTATCGCCTAAATAAGTGAGTGTTGAGTTGTAAATATTTGACAATACCCGGTACTTGACCATTGGGCCTGGTGGTTAATAAACTAACTTGGCCCATACCCACTCCGTGGTAGAGTGGTTAAGGTAGCTGACTTGTATACCTCTGTAACCTATCATCATTGATGGTCACGGGTTCAAGTCCCGCTCAAACCGTGTCTCTTTATATGAAACAGTTGGCAATTTCTTAAGGAGGTTGGTGCACTAAATAATGGTTAAACGCTGGTGTCTGCCAAGGAAAGTTGCTAGGTAAACCACCCGTCGCTCAAACGGACAACCGGTAGCAACGTTAAATAAAATAATAACCAGGCCTTCACAGACGCGCACAATCGGCTATATCATTGGACAGACAAACAGACTACATCACACTACACACATAAGACTGTCGAGTGTAGCCTAGAAGGTACAGGTTTGGGTGTTGTGTTCAAGGAGGATTAACTAATTATGACAGGTTATGAGCATACATCTCTTCATGCATGTAAGAACGGGCCATGTTCATATATGCATGACACGCAATGTTGACCTCTTGTGACCATGACCCTGCATGTCTGGTTGTCGTGAGCTATGCATCATTATGCTTTGGTGATCATTTGAGCCAGGTTTGTCTAAGTTGAATTTTGTTCTAGTGTACATTTAACCCTTTCAACACCACATATCTCTAAATTGGCTTACAAAAAAGTGTAGATCCAGATGAGCCGGCTCGTAACGAGCCGTCTCATCAGGATCTGCACTTTTTGCCAGTGATATGACTATTTTTAGACATAATTACCCATTTTGATAAATGAACTTGTCCAAATGTGATTTTCTGATTCATTTATTGGTTTATGAATATCATGGACCAGTCCATGTCAGTTACTTGGTGTTGAATGGGTTAATTATGAATTAGTAACAAGACACTAACATGTGACGGATACAACACTTTGTAATTACTATTATAATTATAAAACCATGTCTTCTTTGTAGTTGGGCGTACACGCTAACAGTCTCTGTATCTGGTAATAGAGTTAGGGGGCTAGAGGCACGCACACACAAATAAATACACTACATACAATACTAATATTAGGATCTTTATTGCAAACATTAATACATGTATATACATGTACCACAAATGTAATGGGAGAGGGGATGAGATTTTCATGAATATTAGCACACATATCATAACAATATATGTACTTTCAGGTCAATACCATAAACAGACACAAACTCAATATAATGGTTCTAGGTATTCCCCCTACATGCTCCGTACTGTACCGGCCAACACGAACTATACCGAAAGCGTATGGAATTGATATTGTACGGAGACATTTGTACATTCAATAATTTACATAGCAACGTTAGAATATAAGTTTCAGATAGCCTGAACATCTGCTAAATAATACTTTAATAGGATCCGTGCAAAATATTCGTGTGCAATATGATTTATTAAATAACATTAAATTGTCCGTACAAAAATCTCTGTACTATACTATGCAAATCTCCGCCACATCAAGTGTGTCTATGTAAATATTATTCATTTAAGTAATAAAGGAATGAAGATATTGATAGTATTTAATTGATATTAAAGCTTATATTACTAAAAGAAAATATAAATAAGCATATACAGAAATCTCCGATCAATATCGATCAGTTCCGGATATGTTCGGTATATTACGTTTTGGATGGTACGTTACAGCCGTCTAACTCAAATAAAATTAACAGTCTTTCAGATGGGACTTTAAACCGAGGTTTCGTGTCGGTGCTTTACACCGTGCACGTTAAAGAACCAGAGGAGACTCTGAAATGGGTCTCTGTCTGTATCATTGCACTATCCTCCAAAAATCTAAAATGACTAATCCTTTCGCTCATATGGGTAAATGCCATCTTCCATTGTTTCAAAATGGTCTTACATACACTAACAAACAGCAAGGTAGACAACAACATACAGCAAGGGTAGGTAACAACAAACAGCAAGGGTAGATAACAACATACAGCAAGGGTAGATAACAGCATACAGCAAGTGTAGATAACAACATACAGCAAGGGTAGGTAACAACATACAGCAAGGGTAGATAACAACATACAGCAAGTGTAGATAACAACATACAGCAAGGGTAGATAACAGCATACAGCAAGTGTAGATAACAGCAAGGGTAGAAAACAACATACAGCAAGGGTAGATAACAACAAACAGCAAGGTAGATAACAACATACAGCAAGGTAGATAACAACATACAGCAAGGTAGATAACAGCAAGGTAGATAACAGCAAGGGTAGATAACAGCAAGTAGATAACAGCAAGGGTAGATAACAGCAAGGGTAGATAACAACAAACAGCAAGGTAGATAACAACATACATCAAGGTAGATAACAACATACAGCAAGGGTAGATAACAACAAACAGCAAGGGTAGATAACAACAAACAGCAAGGGTAGATAACAGCAAGGGTAGATAACAACAAACAGCAATGGTAGATAACAACAAACAGCAAGGGTAGATAACAACAAACAGCAAGGGTAGATAACAGCAAGGGTAGATAACAGCAAGGGTAGATAACAACAAACAGCAAGGGTAGACAACAACATACAGCAATGGTAGATAACAACATACAGCAAGGGTAGATAACAACATACAACAAGGGTAGATAACAACATACAGCAAGGGTAGATAACAACATACAGCAATGGTAGATAACAACATACAGCAAGGGTAGATAACAACATACAGCAATGGTAGATAACAACATACAGCAAGGGTAGGTAACAACATACAGCAAGGGTAGACAACAACATACAGCAAGGGTAGATAACAACATACAGCAAGGGTAGATAACAACATACAGCAAGGGTAGATAACAACATACAGCAAGGGTAGATAACAGCATACAGCAAGGGTAGACAACAACATACAGCAAGGGTAGACAACAACAAACAGCAATGGTAGACAACAACATACAGCAAGGGTAGACAACAACATACAGCAAGGGTAGATAACAACAAACAGCAAGGGTAGATAACAGCAAGGGTAGATAACAACAAACAGCAAGGGTAGACAACAACAAACAGCAAGGGTAGACAACAGCATACAGCAAGGGTAGATAACAACAAACAGCAAGGGTAGACAACAACAAACAGCAAGGGTAGACAACAACATACAGCAAGGGTAGACAACAACATACAACAAGGGTAGGTAACAACATACAGCAAGGGTAGGTAACACCATACAGCAAGGGTATGTAACAACATACAGCAAGTGTAGATAACAGCAAGGGTAGATAACAACATACAGCAAGGATAGATAACAACAAACAGCAAGGGTAGACAACAACATACAGCAAGGGTAGACAACAACATACAGCAAGGGTAGGTAACAACATACAGCAAGGGTAGATAACAACATACAGCAAGGGTAGACAACAACATACAGCAAGGGTAGGTAACAACATACAGCAAGGTAGATAACAACATACAGCAAGGGTAGATAACAACATACAGCAAGGGTAGATAACAACATACAGCAAGGGTAGATAACAACATACAGCAAGGGTAGATAACAACATACAGCAAAGGTAGATAACAACATACAGCAAGGGTAGATAACAACATACAGCAAGGGTAGATAACAACATACAGCAAGGGTAGATAACAACATACAGCAAGGGTAGATAACAACATACAGCAAGGGTAGATAACAACATACAGCAAGGGTAGATAACAACAGGGTAGATAACAACATACAGCAAGGGTAGATAACAACATACAGCAAGGGTAGATAACAACATACAGCAAGGGTAGATAACAACATACAGCAAGGGTAGATAACAACATACAGCAAGGGTAGATAACAACATACAGCAAGGGTAGATAACAACATACAGCAAGGGTAGATAACAACATACAGCAAGGGTAGATAACAACATACAGCAAGGGTAGATAACAACATACAGCAAGGGTAGATAACAACATACAGCAAGGGTAGATAACAACATACAGCAAGGGTAGATAACAGCAAGGGTAGATAACAACATACAGCAAGGGTAGATAACAACATACAGCAAGGGTAGATAACAGCAAGGGTAGATAACAACATACAGCAAGGGTAGGTAACAACATACAGCAAGGGTAGGTAACAACATACAGCAAGGGTAGATAACAACATACAGCAAGGGTAGATAACAACATACAGCAAGGGTAGATAACAGCAAGGGTAGATAACAACATACAGCAAGGGTAGATAACAACATACAGCAAGGGTAGATAACAACATACAGCAAGGGTAGACAACAACATACAGCAAGGGTAGATAACAACATACAGCAAGGGTAGATAACAACATACAGCAAGGGTAGACAACAACATACAGCAAGGGTAGATAACAGCATACAGCAAGGGTAGACAACAACAAGGGTAGATAACAACATACAGCAAGGGTAGATAACAGCAAGGGTAGACAACAACATACAGCAAGGGTAGATAACAACAAGGGTAGATAACAACATACAGCAAGGGTAGATAACAGCATACAGCAAGGGTAGATAACAACAAACAGCAAGGTAGATAACAACAAACAGCAAAGGTAGATAACAGCAAGGGTAGATAACAGCAAAGGTAGATAACAGCAAACAGCAAGGGTAGATAACAGCAAAGGTAGATAACAACATACAGCAAGGGTAGATAACAACAAACAGCAAGGGTAGATAACAGCAACGGTAGATAACAACAAATAGCAAGGGTAGATAACAGCAAATAGCAAGGGTAGATAACAGCAAGGGTAGATAACAGCAAACAACAAGGGTAGATAACAGCAAATAACAAGGGTAGATAACAGCAAGGGTAGATAACAGCAAACAACAAGGGTATATAACAGCAAACAGCAATGGTAGATAACAGCAAACAGCAAGGGTAGATAACAACAAATAGCAAGGGTAGATAACAGCAAGGGTAGATAACAACAAATAGCAAGGGTAGATAACAGCAAGGGTAGCTAACAACAAGGGTAGATAACAACAAATAGCAAGGGTAGATAACAGCAAGGGTAGATAACAATGGGAAGTTTACACATAGACATAATACATCTTGGTTTTATAACACATGGATTTATATAAACTTTATTTATTTTATAACGATTGCGAAACAAGCTTCAATAACTAATAATAATCACTCTCGTTGGCGCGGATGAAAGCGTATCAGTTGTCCTTCGTGTGGTATGAAACTGGAGTATGCGGAGAAAATCCATCTTTCCGATTTGGCGACCACCATAGCATCTCACATACTTCCCACTACTGGTATGATGGAACCTGGGTGGCATTGGGTGAGTGTAGCCTGGGAACAGGCGTCGATATATTTTGCCTGGTCAGTCAAATAAATATATTTTAACACTGAGACTATTAATTGGGCCGTATTGAGTTTCTGAACATGTCATTTGGCTAGAAGTTAAAAAGTGAAAAATCGACAGACTGGAACCCAGGCTAGGGTGAGAGAAGCGAGGGTGTTAACCAGTGTGCTAAGCAGTGTTTGTTTGTTTTGGGGGTTTAACCCATTCAACACTAAGTAACTGACATGGACTGATGCATGATATTTTTAGACCAATAAATTAATAAGAAAATTAGATTTGGACCAGATCATTTATCAAAATGGGTAATTTTTGTTTTAAAATAGTTATATTACCGGCAAAAAGTGCAGATCCTGATGAGACGGCTCGTCACGAGCCGGCTCATCTGGATCTACATTTTTTGTGAGCCTATTTAGAGGCCTGTGATGTTGAAAGTCATAACAACAGCTTAGGTCAGTTTTTGTAGATAATGTGACATTTCATCTTGTGTGTAGCAATTTTGGACTCAATTTGGTATCATTTAAAAACAATCATTTCTGAAAATATGGAAACTTGACAACAAAATTAGACGGAGAGCACCAGCGACATTCTAGATATAAAAATTCTCCTCGGCGAACATGTCTCCAGCCCAATCGATTTACGTAACTGACTACCGGAGAACTTTTTCACAAAACACCACTCTCCATCACATGAAACCACAAGATACCTATTACAGGCTTTCAACTTGCTTTTATCACCGAACAAATACACCATAGCACCTACACACACACGATCTGATGGCCTGTGGCGGTGATGTTTCGACTTGGAATCTTCGCTGTGTTGATGATTCAAATTTCTGGACTCGTGTTGCTGTAGAATGAGCTCTCTGTCAGAAATGGGGAGTTGATCATGGGTGAACTGTGACCTCTGTGTCCATAACTCGCGAGCCGAAAGACCAGATTTTCGTAGACGTGAGTTTAATCTTGCGACAACAATGGCAAGGTCTAATTTCGAGATTGGGCCTCCTCCGGGTTCATAGCGTAGTATTTCATATTCTAACTCTTGGATAGCTTTCTCTGCGACAGGATGTTTGTTAACGTTTTTAACGCGCCCGATCTCTAAAACAATGTTCAACTTTTGTAATGAAGTGTCTGACTGAAGAGATATAAAACCAGGCGCAGGGTCTACATGAATAATAGCTGGGGGACCGTCTAAGGGATGCAACTCTGTACACATACACATTAAGGCTTCGCGGATTGTGTCCCTTCTTTCGTCGGTGATGATACAAGCTTTTGTGTAACTTGTTACAGTTTCACGCACCACAAGAATAGTTTGTAAAGGTCTGGACAGTCTGACTGGATCTGTAACCATGATGACCGAGTTGTAAATGGTAGACGTGTTGACTTGTTTATGATGTTTTCAATACGTATTGAGCGAACAACCGAGTCTTCTGTGGTGTATATGAATGAGCAAATTTGACAGTTTGGCTCATTGCATTCTGGTGTATTCCTGCTTGAAAAGTCGGATGGCACGTTTGCTGAACGTGCAAGATGGCGGACGCTGAGTTGGTAACGACTAACAATAGACAGGAATGATGTCACTCTCGGGCTAGCTGAGAATTCGCCACGGCATAGTTTTTCCACTGCCTGAACACACGGTTGGCTGTCTGTTAAAACACATGACTTAGATGTAGATTGTATTATGTAGGGACTAAAATGTTTTATTGCGGCTGCAATACTAAGAGCTTATATCTCACATGGTAGCCAATTTACTTGGTGTTTGCGCAGCTTAGCACTAAAGAATCCAGCTAAGAGCAATTTCTCATTCCTCATAACGTATAATGTTGCTTCAATGCCATGTCGGGATACCGAACCGTCTGTAACTATCCATAACTGGTCAGTGGGCCTAGGTATGGCAATAGATATGTGGTTAGTAAGAGCTGACTGAGCGTCTCTAAATAGCTTGATGGATGAGTCTGACCAAATGATCTTTTCCTGGGATTTTGTGCCTGCTGATATGTCGTCTAATGGGCTAAGAAATCTTGAATAAAGAGGAAGAACTCTTCCAAGAAATTTGTAGGCTCCAACAAACGAACGTAAACCATGGATAGTTTCAGGAAGGGCACAGGTTAATAGAGTTGCAATACGGTGAGGTGCTGATAGGTGTAAACCATTTCTCTGTAGGGCTTTAAGTTTTGCCAGTTGTGTAATAAGTCACCAATTTTGTTGGCCCAGCAATACAGGTCATCAGCTAACTTAGCAACATGGCCATCTTGTACCTGGTCACCAAGGATACGGCACATAAGTTCTTCCAGGGCTGTCTCTGACCCGGGCATGCCCATAGCACTGCGAGTATATACGCGTACACCTCGGAATGGAGTTGCAACACCACAATATTTCATAGACTGTTTAGCAAGTGGGATTTGATAAAAGGCGCTGGTGAGGTCTGTCTTGATCAAATATTTCCATTGTCCAATAGCCCTGAGTGTAGAATCAACATCTGGCATTAAGCTTTGCTGGGGTTTGCAATAGCGTCCTACATCTGCAAAGGCAGTCACTAGACGAAAACCTCATTGTGGCTTTTTGACAAGAAATGAGGGGTTTAAGCACTCTGCAGTCACACCCACGTTCTCGGGCCTGGCAAATACACCCTGTTTCTCTAAATCATCGAATCTTTCCTGCAGTTCTACGAGTTTGTCCTTTGAGTATTGTGGCACTCTACCTTTACGCTGTGGGGGTTCAACAGGTCATATATATTGACAGTAGCTTCAAATTTGCCGGCAGCACCATTATACCCATTAAATGTAGGTGTAAAAACATCACTGTACTGTGTTAGAAGGTCTCGAAACCTAACTCTGTCTTTTTCTTGGAGTATGTTATCTGGATCAGTGGAAACACTTTCAATGTGTAACTGATTGCTTTCACTTTGAGAAGTGTGTGTATTGTGGTCACTCAATGTTTCTGTCTGGGGGCAAGTTGTATTTCTTACAAACCCAACATGATCATGTTGACGTATGAGCTTTGGTTCGTTGGTATCATTGACTACTCTTATACGTCCTCCAACAGCTTCAACGATCTGTGGGTATGTCCACTTGCTGTCAACAGGTACTGCTTTTGGTTCAATAGCTACGGTGTCTTCAGGATTTATCTCAGGTGGTAAGTGTATTTCTAGAAAGGAGCCAGGCCATATGACTGTCTTATGTGGCTGTGATCGTAACACAAATGCTTGAGTGCGCCGTACATAATTATTTGGACTTTTTGTATTGTCTGTTCCATAATGTACTTTGTCAACCTCACCTATTGTAATCTCGTGTTTGGCCGGACGTATAGCTATGTCGTTGGCTGTCATGAATGGAATCCCGGCTAACACATCCACATCATTTACGACTAGAGCATCCATAAACAGTTTGTTATCGCCCCTTGCAAGTGTGATATGAGTTTCCCCAACAATATTTAGGGGTGTTACGCCATCTGCTTGGAGAGCACTTTGTTTAGTCCTGCTAATGGGCACCCCAATTTGATCTGCCACTGTCTTCATGGAGGGAGACTGTTTTGTGCTAACGCGCCTAAGTGATGGTGTGACTCGTTGGCTAAAAGTAGGCGCGTCTTGTTCTGTGTCATCGGGACATGTGACGTCTTCTGGCTCGTCATCCGACTCTAAAGTTGTAGTTTGGCGGATTCTACTTGAAGAGGTCATGTATTTTCTGTCTTCATCTGGTAAATACTTGCAGTTGCTCAGAAAGTGCTGATATTTTGGTCGACCAGCTTGTTTACACAGAGGGCAGGATGGAGATCCGCGACTAGGTTTTGAACTTGGAGTGAAAGTCTTTCTGAATGATGAACGCAAGACTCTTGCTTCAGCAAGGGTATGAACTTCATCAATGAGGCTGGGAATGGCAAGGGATATTTCAGGTTTCAACGAAGCCAATGTTCTAGACCTTAAATCTGTGGCATATTTTTGTTTCACAAGTGCTGGTAAACTTGCATGAATAAGTCGGAGCCATGTTATTATGATAAAGTTTTCCACGGTAGGCGTAAGTTCCTCATCCGCCGTGGGTACCTCATCGTGATGGCTGATAGGTCCACCTCTCCGAAGTAAACTATCGTCAACAAAACTTGCGAGCCGTTGATATAAGTCTTCTGGTCTCTCCCCAGGTTCTAATTTTATGTTGTCGAAGTCAAGAAAGTGACCACCTGTAGTCTGGAACCCGAAATGTTGACGAATGGTCTGTCAGACAGTATTGATGCTAGTCGAGTTCTTAATGATTGTATTTCTCGATATTATAGGACAATAGTTGGCTATTTGGCCCAACATTAGTTCAAGAAGTGCCACTTTTTGTGCTGCTGTTTTTCCATCATCCCCTGCGTCGTCAGTGAATCCACGAAGTGGTGAGCCCGGTGTTTTCCGACCCCAGTTAGTCCCATCCACAATAAAGGGTGCAAAGTTTGCATCAAGGGATAATGTATACAAAAGGTTTTGTCGCCAGGCTTCAAACGATGAAATTGTCTCCTGTTTGCTCAACGACCATTGTTTTGGGGCTCGAATGTTGTGAACCATTGTTTTGGTACTGTTCAGTTCTTAACCATGAAGCAAATACCACGGAATTGGTTGCCTTGTCTGTCCTTCGTAATGGAAAATGCCGATTTCTCGTCTGTTTTTGTAGTCTGTAGAGTAAAGCGATTGCGTCGTAGGTACTTTAAGACCGCTGCCACCGCGCCAGAACGAGAAAGACACCAGACAAACGGTTTAATAAACAGATTGTTTAATCAGTAAAATTACGCGACGTGAACACGTCAATGGCGGAGAATCACACAAGGGAAGAAACCGTGTAATAACCAACAAGTATAACATACTGGCGTTGCAAACAATTGCCACAGACATTGGCCATAGCACGTCACATTTCCATACTAGGACACGGGTTCTGTCAGCAACAAAAAAAAATCTTTGACGGGAGAATTTTAACATGGAATAACATTATCATTCAACAAATTGAAAAATTCTACGAAATCTCTTTTTGACGTACATTTTTGACGAATAAACCTACACGTTAGTGGAAACACATTTTATTGATAATGTTATTCACTGTTAAAGCAGCATTACATCGTATGAAATAAAAGATATTTGAAAAATTCAAATTGTACGTATGGGTAGCAATGCTGCTACACATTCTAACATTATACTTTGCATACAATTATGTTCAATTGGTAAACAATGTTTTTTTGCGATAAAACAAACTCGAAACCGAAAGTAGGACTTTCCGAGTCGATCGGTCACGCATTTGTTTACAACCAGAACGCATCGTCCTCACTTGTAATTAAATTACTTGACATGTTGATTCATACCTCTGTTATCTAAGTCTTTTAGTGACATGTCTACATCCCCGCGAAGGGTTCGACATTAGAGGAAGACAGATAGATAGTCTTTCATGTTCAAAATATATACGTTGTTTTCTACATCCTCTGTTGTTTCACGCACGCGCGCTGTGCGTGTTTACATTTCGTGTGTTAATAAACATATTTGCGTATACGACGGTTTATATTTATTGGAAATTTATCGTTTCTGAGCGACTATTTCGATTTTTGTAAACACACACACATTAGTATTTATATTTTACCCAAAGCATCCTTTATTACGATGTAATGCTGCTTTAAAACTCTCCTGTCGAAGATTTTTTTTTGTTGCTGACAGAACCCGTGTCCTAGTATGGAAATATGACCTGCTATGGCCAATGTCTGTGGCAATTGTTTGCAAAGTATACATGCACGCAGCTTAAAGTTGTGTTTTATTTGAAGAACAATATAAAGACTCGGGATAGGCGTTATATTTGGACAGATGTGTACACAATTGTTTCAGATAGGGCCATTTTACTGATCGATGCGAAATCTGACATCCCACAGAGTAGAATCCCTGTACTTAAATATATATACTAGTACCCCCAAACGTGCAGAATCCCTGTGGTTTAGATGGTAGTGGGTCGATTCGGAGTAATTGAACTAAGGACGACTTAAATATTGAGTAAATATATCAAATCAGACGCACATTGTACTTTTTAAAACTATTTATCGTTCCGTTGACCCTTAAATAATGGGGGCCAATTATAAAGTTTTATCAACATTGCAGTGCCTCGCTTTCGATTCAAGTACGTCATTAATTAAGTCACGTGCTAATAGGCCTATTAATAGGATTAATGCGAGTCAATATTTACACGGACAATCCATCCAGTTTCCCCAGGCGTTGATATGATCATAAACTCAATACGGCACAATTAATAGTCTCGGTGTTAAAAATATATTTATTTGACTGACCAGGCAAAATATATCGACGCCTGTTCCCAGGCTAGACTACCTCCACTGAAGAGAAAAATAGAATAATAAACAAACATCACTTCCGTGGCTAACATGGCTAACTCCTTTCGGAAAACCCTACTTTCACTTTTGATAGTTTGTAAATATCACAAACACACAATTTACTGCTCAAGCTACTTGGGAAGAAAGTGCATTGCAATGCTATTTAGAGGTGAAGAACAAAAAACCGATTTGATGCCGATTCAAAGCTTTCCTCTGGTACAGTCAAACCTGTCTTAAACAGCCAGCCAAGGGAATCTCAGAAAGTGGCTGCTTAGCACAGGTGGATGGCTGCATAATAGAGGTCAAATGTATAATAAAATAGCATAAACAATTTGTTGCATTGCTTTAACCCATAATAAATTTCAATACACATACATATGTCTTGTCTTAAGGGTCGACATGTCCAGGGGTTCGAAATGTCTCCAGGGTTGACCTGTCTTAAGATTTGTGATTATGGAAGCAAGATGTCTTGAGGACGACGTCTCTGACATTCGTTTGACTAAAACATCATGTCTGTTAATACTCCGTGCATTCTTAACCCTTAAAATGCTGAATTAATTGGAAGGAATATGCAAACAACATAGATCCAGATCAGCCGCGGTGTAACGTCACATCTGATCAGGATCTATGTTGTTTGCTATTCAGCCAATTGTTTAGTTCCACTATTCCAATAGCAAACAACATAGAGCCTGATCTGATGTCATGTTCTGTGCCATCTGATCTGGCTCTATGCCATTTGCAGATCAGATCAGATGTCATGTTCTGTGCCATCTGAGCTGGCTCTATTAACCAGCTATATATAGTTACTATTAACATGCTATATATATGTGTGTGTTTTACGTTTATTTATCGTCGCTACCGGTTGCCCATATGAGCGACGCCTCCTGAAGAGATTGGTAATTTTAGATTTGTGGAGGATAGTGCATGATACAGACAGAGACACATTACAGAGTCTCCTCTGGTTCTTTTACGTGCACAGTGTAAAGCACCGACACGAGACCTCGGTTTAACGTCCCATCTGAAAGACTGTTAATTTTATTAGGGTCAGACGGGGGATCGAACAATTTACATGTCCATGCTATGTATTGATCCTAATGTGTATGACATATTTACTATTGATTTGCAATCAAATATTATTAAACAATAAATACCATAGCGAGACATAGCTAATGTACTAAAACAGATTATAGACCTACTATAGTAGCATGGGAACAGGCGTCGATATATGTTGCCTGGTCAGTCAAATAAATAAATTTCATTTTGCCAGAAGTTAAAAATTGACTGGAACCCAGGCTAACCTACTAGTACTAAGTGGGAACTGTCGGGTTTTGTGTGTGTGTGTGTGTTTACGTTTATTTATCGTCGCTACCGGTTGCCCATATGAGCAATACCTTCTGAAGAGATTAGTCATTTTAGAGGATAGTACAATGATACAGAGACCCATTCCATAGTCTCCTCTGGTTCTTTTACGTGCACGTTGTACAATACCGACACGAGACCTAGGTTTAACGTCCCATCTGAAAGACTGTTAATTTTATTAGGGTCAGACGGGGGATCGAACCTGCGATCCCTGGATTACCAGTCCAGCGTGTTAACCACTGGACTACAGATCCGTCTGTTTGTGTGTATTTTATGATTACATGTATTTTATAAGGTGCGACCGCGTTCTCCATCGGTACTGAATATACAAACATTATAAATGCTACACACACCAGAAATTCTTAGTTTAATACAAGGTGGCTAGTGAACTCATATACGCCATAACACCAATATTTATATACATGTATGCACGAGAATACACTTGCGCACGAACATCCGATTGAAAAACTAGTTGACATTTCCTGCAAGCCCATTTAAGCTTTATTAATGGTGACTACTGAGAATAAGAAATTAAGATCAGAGTTCTTGGGAAACATTCCTATCGTACGTCTGACCTAGCGGCACAATTCGTATGTGTGTTGGATTTAAAGCGACATTACATCGCAAATAGCCACAAATATGCATTGTTCACGTATACATGCATTGCTACTACAAATTCTTCCGAATACATTCGAACACTAACATTGAATCAATAAGCAGTGTTTTTGTGATCTACAAACTTTCACAATTGTAGGAATTCGTATACCGGTCATCCACGCTCCTGAATTGTCATTTCTTTGTCATTGTAGTCAATGATACTGTCGCTTAGAGGTAGTAAATTTAACTAAGATTAGTCTACAAATAAATATGCATAAGCACAAATGTGAGATATAACGGTAAATCTGTACCATAAATCTCGTTATTCGGGATACACAGGTTGTATTACGCAGTCATGTCGACCATATTTATTTTATTTTGTTATGTCAACAAACCGCGTAACGAAGCTTGTTTATTAGATGAAATACTCTGAGGAAAATATTTGGGGGAAAAATATACCATATAATAGGAAATTACATTCTGTATAAATGTGCGTTTTCACTGATATAGTGTCGCTTTAAGTAAACTTCCATTTGAAGCATATCGCGGACATACATGTGATACTAAGTGTTACATTTACTACATAGAGGAAGCAGTCGATATAATCGTGTAGCATTTAGTCTCAGCAGGGTTATGTAGCACGTGTCAATACATGACAATTTATTTGCTCGCCCACATGGTTCGCCGGCGGCGAGGGATAAATAAACGCAACCATCATCGACACGTTACATCTGTGTGATTGAGATGATAGCTGGCTTGCGGCCCTTGTACGGACATCTAGTAGCTCGGACAGTCGTCTTATAGAAGTTCTGTAATATAAAATATCAATGTACGCAGACAAGCACAATTATTATATATATCACAGGAGCTTGAAAGCGCCAAATGTCTGTATATCCTAAGACACACCAAATGTGGACATACATGTATATAATAATAATAAATATTATTATTATTATTAAAGCAGCATTACATCGTAATAAAGGATGTTTTGGGTAAAATATAAATACTAATGTGTGTGTGTTTACAAAAATCGAAATAGTCGCTCATAAAATTCCAATAAATTTAAACCGTCGTATACGCGAATTTGTTTATCAACACACGAAATGTAAACACGCACAGCGCGCATGCGTGAAACAACAGAGGATGTAGAAAACAACGTAATTATTTTAAACATGAAAGACTATCTATCTTCCTCTAATGTCGAACCCCTCGCGGGGATGTATAAATGTCCCTAAAAGACTTAGCTAACAGAGGTATGAATCAACATATCAAATAATTTAATTAAAAACACAACGTGGGTCAAATGGGGACGATGCATTCCGTATGTAAACAAGTGCGGACGATGCGTTCCGGTTGTAAACAAGTGCGTGACCGATCGACTCGGAAAGTCCTACTTTCGGTTTCGAGTTTGTTTTATCGCAAAAAAACACTGTTTACCAACTGAACATAAGCATACAAAGTATAATGTTAGAATGTGTAGCAGCATTGCTATCCATACGTAACATTTTAATTTTTCAAATATCTTTTATTTCATACGATGTAATGCTGCTTTAATATACTGCTCAACAAAATTCCTAATCTGTCACCTGGTAGTTTATAATATTTGGAATCAATTAATAATAACCCGTCTGATCCTAATAAAATTAACAGTCTTTCAGATGGGACGTTAAACCGAGGTCTCGTGTCGGTGCTGTACACCGTGCACGTAAAATAATCAGAGGAGACTCTGGAATGGATCTGTATCATTGCACTATCCTCCAAAATATAAAATGACTAATCTCTTATGGTGTATGGTGCATTATATTGTTATAATTATATACAATAACTAGATTGTGACCAGAACAGCTTACCTGGCGCTAGGGATCATTTGTCCAGATCCAAGTGTCTGTGGTCACAGTAGAATTTTAACGAAATATGCAAATCAGATTATATGTGTGTTTTACGTTTATTTATCGTCGATACCGGTTGCCCAGATGAGCGACGCCTCCTGAAGAGATTAGTCATTTTAGATTTTTGGAGGATAGTGCAATGATACAGAGAGAGAGAGAGAGAGAGACCCATTCCAGAATCTCCTCTGATTCTTTCACGTGCACGGTGTAAAGCACCGACACGAGACCTCGGTTTAACGTCCCATCTGAAAGACTGTTAATTTTATTATGGTCAAACGGGGGATCGAACATGCGATCCCTGGATTACCAGTCCAGCGTGCTACCACTGGACTACATACCCGTCTGTAAATCAGATTATATTCGTTGAAATACATTTTTACTTTGTTAACCTACGTTAATTAATTGGTCTATTTACTTGTTCTTGATAAGTAAACTGCTTTATATACTAGTATATACTCACACGAAAAAGAAAGTATGCACTTGGTTAGAGGGATACTTTTATACTTATATATAGAAGCAATAAATAGGCAAATTTAGTATCAAAATGTGCAAAAATGTATTGGCTGCACGATGTTTTACTCTTAATAGAATTTTATAATTATCAGAACACTGTTTTACGTGGAATATAAGTATATAATTTTCCCACTAACCAAGTGCGCACTTTCTTTTTCGTGTGAGTGTATTATGTAATTATTCGTACTTCCTAGAGTCGGCTACAATTCAGGGTGAATGGATATTATTGGATATGGCAGACCAGTACCTTGCGCATTTTCTGGGGTTTCTTCCAGGAAAATGTCCCCAGCAGAAGTAGTAGTCCTGCAACCATGGAGATAAGCGCACTGGCAAACGCAATCCAGAATGCGATGCCGAACATCCCGGGTTTGAAATTAGCGGTTGTCAGACCTCCGATGTCCAGCACAATAACGGAACATTTGATCTGATACAGCGACACTCCCACCGCTTGGCAGGCCCCTGCATAGTCAAACACACCATATATATCATACAAATCAGTCTATCGTAAGATATGGAACATGTGGTGAGTATACAGCGACACTCCTACCGCTTGGCAGGCCCCTGCATAGCCAAACAAAACATATATATCATACAAAGGCTCCTTCATAGTCAAACACACTATATATATAATACAAATCAGTCTATTGTGAGATTTGGAACATGTGGTGAGTATACAGCGACACTCCCACCACTTGGCAGGCCCCTGCATAGTCAAACACAACATATATATCATACAAATCAGTCTATAGTAAGATATGGAACATGTGGTGATTATACAGCGACACTCCCACCGCTTGGCGGCCCCTGCATAGTCAAACACAACATATATATCATACAAATCAGTCTATAGTGAGATATGGAACATGTGGTGAGTATTATATACTAGAGGACATAGAAAACACACTCATACATTATATGACTATTATTACACGAACACGAAATACGAAGGATTCCATCAAAGATATATCACAACTTTATTACAAAACACAAACTGAACAACTAAAAAATATTCCAAAATGTTTAAAACTATGTATTTATATAGTTATTGTTTTTCATGTAAATACACACTTATCCGAAGTGTGCGTTTTCTATGTACTCTAGTATAGTATGTTAAATTTGGAAAAATAACTTATATAATTTAGGGTTTATCCAAATTAAGTTATTCTTCAATAGGCCAATTTGTTCTAAATATATTTTAGTATATTTAATGGAACAGATGTTCATTGCGGATTTGGCTGAAACATTAGAGTATGCAAGGGTAGTTGGCTGTCTTACCTGACGCCAGAGCCGAGATGGTTACAATACTTGTAGTTGGCTTTCTTACCTGACGCCAGAGCCGAGATGGTTACAATACTTGTAATTGACGGTCTTACCTGACGCCAGAGCCGAGATGGTTACAATACTTGTAGTTGACGGTCTTACCTGACGCCAGAGCCGAGATGGTTACAATACTTGTAGTTGACGGTCTTACCTGACGCCAGAGCCGAGATGGTTACAATACTTGTAGTTGACGGTCTTACCTGACGCCAGAGCCAATATGGTTACAATACTTGTAGTTGACGGTCTTACCTGACGTCAGGGCCGAGATGGTTACAATACTTGTAGTTGGTGGGGGTCTTACCTGACGCCAGGGCCGAGATGGTTACAATACTTGTAGTTGGCCGTCTTACCTGACGCCAGGGCCGATATGGTTACAATACTTGAAGTTGACGGTCTTACCTGACGCCAGAGCCGAGATGGTTACAATACTTGTAGTTGACGGTCTTACCTGACGCCATACCCGAGATGGTTACAATACTTGTAGTTGACGGTCTTACCTGACGCCAGAGCCGAGATGGTTACAATACTTGTAGTTGGCCGTCTTACCTGACGCCAGAGCCGAGATGGTTACAATACTTGTAGTTGGTGGGGTCTTACCTGACGCCAGGGCCGAGATGGTTACAATACTTGTAGTTGACGGTCTTACCTGACGCCAGGGCCGAGATGGTTACAATACTTGAAGTTGACGGTCTTACCTGACGCCAGAGCCGAGATGGTTACAATACTTGTAGTTGACGGTCTTACCTGACGCCATACCCGAGATGGTTACAATACTTGCAGTTGACGGTCTTACCTGACGCCAGAGCCGAGATGGTTACAATACTTGTAGTTGGCCGTCTTACCTGACGCCAGAGCCGAGATGGTTACAATACTTGTAGTTGACGGTCTTACCTGACGCCAGGGCCGAGATGGTTACAATACTTGTAGTTGGCCGTCTTACCTGACGCCAGGGCCGAGATGGTTACAATACTTGTAGTTGACGGTCTTACCTGACGCCAGGGCCGAGATGGTTACACTACTTGTAGTTGACGGTCTTACCTGACGCCAGGGCCGAGATGGTTACAATACTTGTAGTTGACGGTCTTACCTGACGCCAGGGCCGAGATGGTTACATACTTGTAGTTGGCCTTACTTGACGCCAGGGCCGAGGTGGTTACAATACTTGTAGTTGACGGTCTTACTTGACGCCAGGGCCGAGATGGTTACACTACTTACAGTTGACGGCCTTACATGACGCCAGGGCCGAGATGGTTACAATACTTGTAGTTGGCCGACTTACCTGACGCCAGGGCCGAGATGGTTACACTACTTATTGTTGACGGTCTTACCTGATGCCAGGGCCGAGATGGTTACACTACGTATTGTTGACGGTCTTACCTGATGCCAGGGCCGAGATGGTTACACTACTTATTGTTGACGGTCTTACCTGACGCCAGAGCCAATATGGTTACAATACTTGTAGTTGACGGTCTTACCTGACGCCAGAGCCGAGATGGTTACAACACTTGTAGTTGACGGTCTTACCTGACGCCAGAGCCGAGATGGTTACAATACTTGTAGTTGGCCGTCTTACATGACGCCAGGGGCCGAGATGGTTACAATACTTGTAGTTGGCCGTCTTACCTGACGCCATACCCGAGATGGTTACAATACTTGTAGTTGACGGTCTTACCTGACGCCAGAGCCGAGATGGTTACAATACTTGTAGTTGACGGTCTTACCTGACGCCAGAGCCGAGATGGTTACAATACTTGTAGTTGACGGTCTTACCTGACGCCAGAGCCGAGATGGTTACAATACTTGTAGTTGACGGTCTTACCTGACGCCAGAGCCGAGATGGTTACAATACTTGTAGTTGACGGTCTTACCTGACGCCAGAGCCGAGATGGTTACAATACTTGTAGTTGACGGTCTTACCTGACGCCAGGGCCGAGATGGTTACAATACTTGTAGTTGACGGTCTTACCTGACGCCAGAGCCGAGATGGTTACAATACTTGTAGTTGACGGTCTTACCTGACGCCAGGGCCGAGATGGTTACAATACTTGTAGTTGACGGTATTACCTGACGCCAGGGCCGAGATGGTTACAATACTTGTAGTTGACGGTCTTACCTGACGCCAGGGCCGAGATGGTTACAATACTTGTAGTTGACGGTCTTACCTGATGCCAGGGCCGAGATGGTTACAATACTTGTAGTTAACGGTCTTACCTGATGCCAGGGCCGAGATGGTTACACTACTTGTAGTTGACGGTCTTACCTGACGTCAGGGCCGAGATGGTTACAATACTTGTAGTTGACGGTCTTACCTGACGCCAGAGCCGAGATGGTTACAATACTTGTAGTTGACGGTCTTACCTGACGCCAGAGCCGAGATGGTTACAATACTTGTAGTTGACGGCCTTACATGACGCCAGGGCCGAGATGGTTACAATACTTATAGTTGACGGTCTTACCTGACGCCAGAGCCGAGATGGTTACAATACTTGTAGTTGACGGTTTTTTCTGACGCCAGAGCCAATATGGTTACAATACTTGTAGTTGACGGTCTTACCTGACGCCAGAACCGAGATGGTTACAATACTTGTAGTTGACGGTCTTACCTGACGCCAGAGCCGAGATGGTTACAATACTTGTAGTTGACGGTCTTACCTGACGCCAGAGCCGAGATGGTTACAATACTTGTAGTTGACGGTCTTACCTGACGCCAGGGCCGAGATGGTTACAATACTTGTAGTTGACGGTCTTACCTGACGCCAGGGCCGAGATGGTTACAATACTTGTAGTTGACGGTCTTACCTGACGCCAGAACCGAGATGGTTACAATACTTGTAGTTGACGGTCTTACCTGACGCCAGGGCCGAGATGGTTACAATACTTGTAGTTGACGGTCTTACCTGACGCCAGGGCCGAGATGGTTACAATACTTGTAGTTGACGGTTTTTTCTGACGCCAGAGCCAATATGGTTACAATACTTGTAGTTGACGGTCTTACCTGACGCCAGAACCGAGATGGTTACAATACTTGTAGTTGACGGTCTTACCTGACGCCAGAGCCGAGATGGTTACAATACTTGTAGTTGACGGTCTTACCTGACGCCAGAGCCGAGATGGTTACAATACTTGTAGTTGACGGTCTTACCTGACGCCAGGGCCGAGATGGTTACAATACTTGTAGTTGACGGTCTTACCTGACGTCAGGGCCGAGATGGTTACAATACTTGTAGTTGACGGTCTTACCTGACGCCAGATCCGAGATGGTTACAATACTTGTAGTTGACGGTCTTACCTGACGCCAGAGCCGAGATGGTTGACGGTTTTACCTGACGCCAGAGCCAATATGGTTACAATACGTGTAGTTGACGGTCTTACCTGACGCCAGAGCCGAGATGGTTATATTACTTGTAGTTGACGGTCTTACCTGACGCCAGAGCTGAGATGGTAGCTATGATAAGGAACGGTAGTTTGTTCCAGCAACGGAGATTGAATATCACGTGCACAATGGCGGTCAAGCTCAGCAACGTAGACACTGCGAATGTAAGCAATGTCGTCTTCTCCCAATCTGTGAAAAAGAAATTATACCATTTGTTGTATATTTGTAATATAACTCAAAATCAGTCAGGAAAATGATCCTAGTATTTGGAAAAAAACGAACGTATTTTATTTTCGTCTTAGAACTTGGAATAGCTTTATATACATGTATAACTGAATCACTTCTCATGTGGGTCAGCCATTTATAGGGCTTCAACTTGCGTGTGTGATTTGACTCTGGTCAAAGGCACATTAAGTGACGGACCAAAGGTCGCCCATCCATTGAGGCTTGACCCCGTAATGTACCATTCACGCTTTAAAGTTTTTTTTAAATGTGTGCTACTTTTTTAATGAAAGTAGCCGTATATTTATTGTCTGACTTGGTGATTTTTATAATGGTTGCACTGTTACTTGTTTGAGTGGCTTCCATTTATTATATATATTTCTACCCAGCAGCTAGTTGTGGAGGAAGACCACGACGGTGCAACTCCGAGCGGTATTTTACGCTAGAGCGAGCACCCGGATAGAACCACCGACCCTCCGAAAGCCAGCTGTATAGCTTCCTCTCCCTAATGAAGGAATTAGACAGCCCCAGTGGGATTCGAACATAAAGCTATTAAGGGCCAATGATTTGAAGTCAATTGCCATAACTACTCGCCGGCCATTACTTCGAGATGTTGATGATGATGATGGTGATGATGGTGATGATGTAGCCAAAGAACATTCGTCGGTATGTTTGTGTGTGCTTACGTTTATTTATCGTCGCTACCGGTTGCCCATATGAGCGACGCCTCCTGAAGACATTAGTCATTTTAGATTTTTGGAGGATAGTGCAATGATACAGACAACAGAGACCCATTCCAGAATCTCCTCTGGTTCTTTTACGTGTAAAGCACCGACATGAGACCTCGGTTTAACGCCCCATCTGAAAGATTGTTAATTTTATTAGGGTCAGACGGGGGATCGAACCTGTGATCCCTGGATTACCAGTCCAGCGTGTTACCGATATGTTTTACTATATCGATGGAATATATATACATGTAATTATAACACCCACCATTATTAATATTAAAGGCACATCGAGTTGTTGCTATGTTATTTGCCAGCAGTACATCGCGAATACATGTATAATCTACGAATAGTGCCTCAATCACTGGTGATGATGATGATGATGATGATGATGATGATGATGATGATGATGATGATATGATGATGACGATTGACAATCGGACTGGAACCAAGGCTAATGATGATGGTGTTTACTTACACTTTAAGGTGGTATAATCCTTACTGCCGCATTCATCTCTATTTAGATGCGTTGCTTTCATCCGTAGACAATATTGTAGCAAACCGTACAAATACGTCACTTCCGTTGCGTCTGTGAGTCCAGCAACCGTTGTTTCCATGGTATCACTCACGTAAACCCAATAAGGCAAGGTCACAGCAAGAACAGCCGTTACTATAGCAACCCCACATAGAACACTTCCAGATAAAAGTAACCAATAAGATATACGTATTCCTTGTTTCTTAGAGTCGTTTAAACTGAAAGTTTGCTTAGTTGTCATTTTGATGTTTTAAATTACAAAAATACAACAAAAACACATAAACATATGTTGAATATGAAGTTTCAAATAAAACTGTAATAATGTAGATCCCTAGAAATTACATCAGTTTTTACAATTAATGTTAAAAACTATCCCTTAATGTTCAATTCAATTTCATATTACTACGTACAATGTACCGACTGTTTATCAACTGGACAAGAACAATGGATTGTTGTTCTATCAAATGTTAATATTGATTGGTTTTCCTTTCAAGCGTCTAACATGCAAACCCTGGTACAAATAATTTTGGTATTAAAGATTTATATATCGCATTTCATTTTTCTGGACAAAGAAACAATTCATTTTCTAAATGCATGTACAACTAAGCTACGGAAACGACATGCGCGTTGTCATGCGCGTTGTAGCGGATGGATGATTAACTGCTAAAGTGGGGTAGAAAATCGAAGGAGTTCTACTAGTATTTTGGAGGATAGTGCTGTGATACAGACAGAGACCCGTTCCAGATTCTCCTCTGGTTCTTTTACGTGCATGGTGTAAAGCACCGACACGAGACCTCGGTTTAACGTCCCATCAGAAAAACTGTTAATTTTATTAGGGTCAGACGGGGGATCGAACCTGCGATCCCTGGATTACCAGTCCAGCGTGTTACCACTGTACTACAGATCCGTCTGTACACACTTTAAACAGCACAAATGTATTTGTATACCACAATAAGCGCAACACATGCGATTTATTGATTAGAATGAACGGCAATTCCGTATAGAAGTCTTGATATAAGCCATAATTTAAATAACCATACAGTAATGGAATAATGTAATATATGTATATAACTTTTAATATAAAAAATCCTGCTAATATCATAAAAACGCACAACTGGGTCATTTACTGGCATCGAAATATTAAATATGGTATATAACGTATCATTGTATGATTATATATCACAGCATGACTTGATATATGAACAAAGGGAGACCACTGTTCATTATCAACTATCATCAGCCTCCGTCCGTATTATGAGACGATGGATTGCGCTCTTGTTGAGGAACATCTTCTGCGGTGACTGAGTATGCCTATTCTTGAGTGGCAGTCTCTGTTGCAGTCATCGCAGGTGAAGATCGAGTCATCCCGTTTGATTGATGCCTTTCGCTTCTGTCGTTTCTGCTCACGAGTTTGCTCAGCCTCGGCTCGTCTGACCCCAGCTTTCACAACGTGTCTCCATGGTGACCGGTTTGATGCTGTGTCCTCCCAAGACTCTATGTCGATTTGCGCTGAACACAGGTCCCCTCTTAAAAGCGTCCCTGTATCTTAGGTGGGGGCGATCAGTTGGACGTGATCCTTGTTCAAGTTGACCATACAGTAGATCTTTGGGGATGCGTCCTTTGTCCATGCGTCGGACATGACCTAGCCAGCGCCGGCGTTCACTGAGCATTGCATAGATGGTTGTTGAACTCGCTCTGCTGAGGACCTCTGTATTGGTGACCCTATCTTCCCAAGTGATTCCCAAGATCCTGCGAAGGCACCTCATATGGTATGAGTTCAGCTTTGTCTCTTGTCTGGCATATGTCGTCAATGACTCGCTGCCGTAGAGGAGCGTGCTGAGTATGCAGGCCTGGTAGACCTTCAACTTGGTGTTCAGCGTTAGGTTTCTGTACTCCCAGACTATCTTTGTGAGTTTTGACATGACGGTGGCTGCTTTCCCAATGCGTGCATTGATCTCAGCATCGAGGGACAGGTTGTTGGATATCAGTGATCCTAGATATCTGAAGTTGTCGACCATGGCGAGTGTAGCGCAGTTAATGGCTATGGGAGCTGGGTCTGCAACGTCCTGGGTCATGACCTATGTCTTCTTTATGCTGATGGTTAGGGCAAACTCACGACATGCATTGGAAAACTGAATTGCGAGGGCTGCATCGTCAGCGAACAGCATCTCCTTGAGTAGGACACGAGTTGTTTTGGTTTTGGCGCGCCAAGTTGTATAGCTTGCCATCGTGTCGGGTGTGGATGTAGACACCGTCAGAGGAGGACTGGAAGACATATGTCAGGAGGAGTGAGAAGAGGATGCCGAAGAGCATCGGTGCGAGGACGCAGCCTTGCTTGACTCCGCCGAGGATGGGAAAAGGCTTGGAAGTGTCGCCGTCGAAGCTGACGGTGCTCTTCATGTCTTTGTGGAACGACGTGATCATGCTGAGCAATTTCGGTGGACAGCCAATCTTGTGTAGCAGTTTGAAAAGTCCACAGCGACTGACCAGGTCGAACGCCTTTGTTAGGTCCACGAATGCGAGGTACAGTGGCTGTTGTTGCTCCCTACACTTTTCCTGGAGTTGCCTCACTGAAAAGATTATGTCGATGGTGGATCGTAAACCACACTGGGAGTCTGGGTATATGCGCTCTGCTACCACCTGCAGTCTTGCGAGAATAACCTGAGCAAATACTTAGCCAACAATGCTGAGTAGGGATATGCCGCGATAGTTGTTGCAGTCGCTTCTGTCACCCTTGTTCTTGAAGTGTGTGACTATCTTTGCATCGCGCATGTCTTGTGGCACCTCACCTTCCTTCCAGCATAGGCAGAGAAGTTCATGGAGAAGTGGTAGTAGAGCTGGCTTCTCTTGTTTAATCAGCTCAGGGGGTATGACATCAGTTCCTGCTGCTTTTCCGCTGGTGAGGGCTTTGATGGCTTTTTCAAGTTCAGCCATGGTTGGCTCGCTGTCGAGCTCCTCAAGTACGGGAATTGTCGGGATGCTGATGAGGGCCTCCTCAGAGACTGTGTTCTCTGTGGAGTACAGTTCAAGGTAATGCTCTACCCATCTCTCCATCTGCTTGCTTCGGTCGGTGATTACCTCGCCTGACTTGGTTTTGAGTGGAGCCGTTTACTTCACATTGGGACCAGTGGCCTGTTTGATGCCTTCGTACATGTACTTTATGTTGCCGGAGGAGGAATCATGCTCTATGGTGGAGCATAGCTGGAGCCAATAATCGTTGGCACATTTCCTGGCTGTCTTCTGGCATTCGCTCCTGGATTTCCTGAGTGATTCCAAGTTTTGCTGGGTTGGCGCTTTCTTCCAGTTGACGAGGGCCTGCCTTTTACTTTCTGTCACAGGTTCCAGAACTTGTGCATTTGCTTCATACAAGTGAACATTTCGTTTTGCCTTCTTCCCAACGATGGCAGATGTGTGGATGGTTGAGCTAAGGTGGCTATATATATACTACAATTCTATATCAAATGTTCGGACCATTATTTATTTTACAACGATTGCGAAGCAAGTTTTTAACAACTCTCGCTAAGTTGTGGTCATTCGTGTGTGAGGAGACCGGAGTACCCGGAGATACCCCACCTGTCCGAGCTGGCGACAACCGTACCATCTCACATACTTCCCGGTCCGAGGATCGAACCCGGGTTGCATTGGTGAGAAGCGAGCGCTCTAACCACTGCGCTAATCGGACGATGGCCTTCCTCGGGATGCAAACCCGTTTTATAGCGAGCTATAAGCGAACCAGTCCGAACCCCACTCGCGTAGCTAGTTTTGCAGTAACGTGAGCTGAGAAAAGAGTGTTGCTGTTTTCGTTTTCCAGAAGTTTAGATTCCCGGAAAGAACTACCACAGAGATTCATTTAAGTAAAGAAACGAAAACGAGGCACAATGTTCCCAATTGTAATGTATGCGAGTAATTATGGATTTGGCTCCGTTTGTAGCAGAACGTTTACAATATTATGCTACCGTGTAAACATTTTTCGGAAAATAAATACAATTTTTTATACAAATTTATTTTAGCTCGATTGTGAAACAAGTTATTACAACTTATATTTATCATTCTCGATACCTCATTCCTGATGGAATCCATCGCCACGAGGGAGAGAGAAGAGGCAATGTGGAATTTAAATGCCTTGCCTAAGGGCACAATCGTAACGGCTCCAGCGGGGCTCGAACTCCAGACCTTTCGCACCTGAAGCGAACGCATCTACTGCGCTATCACGACTTCCAAATACAATGTACATGCCAAACGAATGTAATAACACATCGTTGGAAATAGTTTATTTTCAATAATCTTATTTGAATGTAATATCGAATAGAAAGAAAAATGGCTGTCTTTGTATATGCTGTTTACATAATGCTTAACAGCCACGCGTGCGCATCTGATGTCTACAAGAATCGCACAATCGTTGTCGTCAATCTCTCTTCCGGGATGTAATCATCTTCCTCATACACATCCTCAGACGGATATATAGTCCAGTGGTAACACGCTGGACTGGTAATCCAGGGATCGCAGGTTCGATCCCCCGTCTGACCATAATAAAATTAACAGTCTTTCAGATGGGACTTTAAATCAAGGTCTCGTGTCAGTGCTGTACACCGTGCACGTAAAAGAACCAGAGGAGACTCTTGAATGGGTCTCTCTCTCTCTCTGTATCATTGCACTATCCTCCAAAAATCTAAAATGACTAATCTCTTCAGGAGGCGTCGCTCAAATGGGCAACCGGTAGCGACGATAAATAAACGTAAAACACACTCATGCACATCCTAGTTCAGTAATTGATTTAGACTTCAATCTTTTATTGGCTTACCCCGTTGATCATTCCAATTTGTTTGTTTATAGTCACCTCCACCAAGACATAATTATGAGTGAGTGCATATTCTAAGAAGTTTCTCTCGAATCTAAGTTGCTTGGTAGACATCAGGAGGAGACATCTTCTCTCTTCGCAGGGTGACAAGTAAGGCCCTGTAGTACTTATTTCGAACCGGTCCGCTTAGGACCACCCCCTCACGGTTGGTCATCTCGCAGGAACATAATAAACCGACCATGCATTTAAATATCAGCACGGTTTGCATGCGTTGATCGTCTTGGCGGCTGGATAATGTTGGATAAAGGCATTGCGTATTCGTAAGCTCCAGCCCAGCAAGGTCAAGTCGAAAAGACGATGCGCGCGCACTCCGGAAGAGAGTGCGACACTATATTGATCCATGTGCCCTAGACTGCTGCTGCCAGATGTGCCCTGGCCGCGACGTGCACGCCGTGAAGAGACCGGCCGACCCGTTGACATGTACTGTAGTGCCTATTTCATATTACTTAGAAGCGTTATAGCTACTCCAAATGACTGTATATATGCTTAAGTTGCCGTATTCATATAGTTTTTCTCTAAAATTACACTTTGCTCTTTCAATGTGTATTATACAGGAATAATATGAAACTGTATTGCGTTTATTTGGGTTATACAATGTAGTGTGTGTGCTGGCTAAAGCAGTATAGTTGGTGCAAATTCAACTGACTCAGCGAACTATTATTTGCATACAACTACGGATAGTTCACTTTATTGATACGAATATTATAGGATTAGGGACAATTGTTTATGTAACCGAAACTGAGTGGAATAAACGTACCGATGCTCAACGGCTACTTATTTTCCACACTAGAGTGTGCCTTATGAATATTCGTATGACCTCTAACAGAGACAGTTCAATCACTAACAATAGACTGGAAGTGCCTCGACATGGTAAGTGTAATAACAACGTCAAATTAAGGAATGCATTGCGAGTTAATAGTTTCTATTGGGGTATGAACTACATCGAGTGTGTTTAAAGTGTGTGGAGGCCGATGCGTTGGGCAACAAGATTTTACCAACATCAGCTAGTGCCCTGCCAAAAACTGCTCGGTTCATGGATCAAAGAGTACATAACTGTTCGTCTACACCAATGCGCTCTATATAAGAATTTAGCGGACTTTCGTGGATGTTCATTCAACAAATATGATAATTTATCTTCACGAGTCATGCTAGCAAAATAGTCTGCCGCAATACGGTCACAAAAAAACACGTTTGATCTCGTATCAACATATTGTGTACATTCCAACAGGAAATGGATTTCATTTTCGATAGCACCGGAAGTACAACATCAACACAATCTATTTTCCGACGTTTCACAAATATAGCTACAGATCTACTCTCAGATGTAATATTCTATATGTACTGCCCTCTCGTCTGATGCGCTGTAGTATGTGTGCACGGACTGGCTGTGTTCGACAAAATGCTTGTTGTTGAACATCCGTTCTTACCTGCAATAGTGCTCGGTGGTGCAATAATAACTCGGGTATTTTAATTATTAATAACATACTTAACAGAGACAGTGTTATTGGTGACGAATTTATTTACAAATAAACTGGTTACTAAAACTAACTGGGTACAAATGTAGAAAATTAAGTACACTTCGAAAATCAATCTCAAAAGCATGGAACCAGTGATGAAAACAGCGGAATCGTCTTCAAAAGCAAAAGTTAAAACCAAGCTCAAACATTACCAAATAGTAGACAGGCATCAGAACATATGACAATCACATATTCCATTCTATAATAGAATGTGTGCAACAGTGGTTTGAAGCGACACTACATCGTTGAAAACGCAAATGTCTGCAGAATGTAATTTCCTATTATATGGTATAATTTGTTTTCCAAGAGTATTTCAACAAATACACAAATAACAAACGTCGTATACGCGGTTTGTTGATATAACAAAATAATGTAAATAGGGTCGACATGCATGTGTAATACAAAGCGTTTATCCTGAATAACAAGATTTATCATACATATTTACCGTTCTAACTCACAGTTGTGCCTATGCATATATATTTGTAGACTAATCTTAGTTAAATTATCTCTAAACGAAAGTATCGCGCGTTTAGTATTGACTCCAATGACAAACAAACGTCATTTCAGGAGCGTGGATGACCGTTATATGAAATCCTACTTTCACTTTTGAAAGTTTGTCGACCACAAAAACACTGTTTATTGATTCAATATTAGTGTGTTCGAATGTATTCAGAAGAATGTGTAGTAGCAATGCATTTATACGCGAAAACATGCATTTTATTTGCTTTTTGCGATGTAATGTCGCTTTAATCGAAGATGAAAAACACTTCGTTATAGACTGTGATTCATATTCCGATATAGGAGTAGCACTTTTTGAAATGCCACTTTGATAAATAACGAGTTTATACACATGTCATCTGAGGATAAACATATCTAATTAATGCAAACAACAGGCATATAGATTAAACGCAGCACCGCGATATGCATTATGTATAAAAGAAGAAAGGCCATATGTTAATGTGAATATGCATTGTCAAGAAATCTATTTTATTGGAATGAAACTGTATTTTTACTCGAACATTTAACCAAATGTTTAAAAAATGCAACTTTTAAGTATTAAGGGTATTTATTTTATATAGGTTATTAAGGTCCGGAGTTCGAGCCCCACTGGAGCCGTTACGATTGTGCCCTTAGGCAAGGCATTTAAATTCCACGTTGCCTCTTCTCTCTCCCCCGTGGAGATGGATTCCATCAGGAATGAGGTCTCGAGAGTGATTTATATAAGTTGAAATAACTTGTTTCGCAATCGAGCTAAAATAAATTTGTATAAACATTTTATAACCAGTAAACCACAAGGCTACAGAGACGGTGTGTATATATATATACAATATACATATAAAGCATTCACCTGAAAAATATGTCAATATCAGAAAACTATATACAGTATTGACAATACCTACTATACATATTATATAAGACATTATAATTTACATTCTCATTATTTTCAGACATTACATTGCATACATATTGCTTAAAGCGACACTACATCGGTGAAAACGCAAATGTCTGCAGAATGTAATATGCTATTATATTGGTATAATTTGATTCCAAATATTTGCCTCAAAAACTGAGTATTTCAACAAATAAACAAACGTCGTATACGCGGTTTGTTGACATAACAAAATAATGTAAATAGGGTCGACAGTCATGCGTAATACAAAGCGTTTATCCTAAATAACACGAGTTATTCTACACATTTACCGTGATATCTCACATTTGTGCCTATGCATATTTATTTGTAGACTAATCTTAGTTAAATTATATCTAAACGAAAGTATCGCGCGTTTAGTATTGACTTCAATGACAACAAACGTCAATTCTGGAGCCTGGATGGCTGTTATAACATGAAATCCTACTTTCACGTTTGAAAGTTTGTATACCACAAAAATACTGTTAAATTGATTCAATGTTATTGTTCGATGTATTCAGAAGAATGTGTAGTAGCAATGCATTTATACATGAAAAAAGTGCATTTTAGTTGCTTTTTGATATGTAATGTCGCTTTAAGTATATGAGTACGACAATATGGAATCTGACTTAAAGTATATTGTAGAAATCCAAATAAAGGAGGATGAACTCAGTTTATGTAGTACTATCACAGAGCCAACACCTTTGAATTTATTGATGACGTCAACTTGTGATTCACTACTTTGATGTATTATTAAATGAGATATTGAATAACCATTGTAAGAAAGTTCCACCCGTGAATACAGTGTTTGATAAGTCTTTGTGAATAGTTTTGAGAGAAAGACCCACCCGTGAATACAGTGTTTGATAAGTCTTTGTGAATAGTTTTGTGAGAAAGATCTACCCGTGAATACAGTGTTTGAAGTCTTTGTGAATAGTTTTGTGAGAAAGATCCACCCGTGAATACAGTGTTTGAAGTCTTTGTGAATAGTTTTGTGAGAAAGATCTACCCGTGAATACAGTGTTTGAAGTCTTTGTGAATAGTTTTGTGAGAAAGATCTACCCGTGAATACAGTGTTTGAAAGTCTTTGTGAATAGTTTTGTGAGAAAGATCTACCCGTGAATACAGTGTTTGATAAGTCTTTGTGAATAGTTTTGTGAGAAAGATCCACCCGTGAATACAGTGTTTGATAAGTCTTTGTGAATAGTTTTGTGAGAAAGATCCACCCGTGAATACAGTGTTTGATAAGTCTTTGTGAATAGTTTTGTGAGAAAGTTCCACCCGTGAATACAGTGTGTGATAAGTCTTTGTGAATAGTTTTGAGAGAAAGATCTACCCGTGAATACAGTGTGTGATAAGTCTTTGTGAATAGTTTTGTGAGAAAGATTCACCCGTGAATACAGTGTGTGATAAGTCTTTGTGAATAGTTTTGTGAGAAAGTTCCACCCGTGAATACAGTGTTTGATAAGTCTTTGTGAATAGTTTTGTGAGAAAGATCACCCGTGAATACAGTTTTGAATAACATTGCTGGCAACGGCAGTAATATGTGGATGATTCATTCTTTACATGGGGGTGAGGGGGGTGCAACGATTGACTGTTTGAAAGGGCTTTCTCCATGTGTACGCACTTGTGTATGGACACACGATTGACATAGGCGATTTTGCTAAAACTATGCAAAATAGGAACAAATATATAATAGGCCGCAGTTTGCCTCGAACCTAATTCTACCTGCCAACATTCTGCGCAGAAAAAAGGTATATTCTAGAGCGATTTGGACGAGTAGAGATTTGGTCTGGGCAATTGATTCTTTTGACTGGTTTTCAGTATACGCTACAAGTGCTACTTCTGAAATACTTACAGTTCGTAATGTGGGTCATACGCATTTGTGTACTTTTAAAATAGACTTACCCGGTAACGAGGTAACTCACCTCTATAACTATTCAATGACATAACACGTGGATCTGCATGAACTAAAATGCTTCACTCCCATGTGATTATTTTGATTGGACTAGGCCATGTTTATAAACACGTTTGTTTATAAATCGGACTGTATTGTTTAGTTTAAACAATATTTTATTTCAATGAATATACATAGTATAATGATCACAATAAGAAAATACATGTAGGATTGAGGAGAAAGCAACTTGCTTATATGGCTACCTCTTTCCTACGAATCATTTACAAAACATACCGTTGTGCAAAAACAGCTATTTTGCACACGATACTAAGTATTGTGATTGTCTAATGTATATATTATAAATAGAAATGACCGTACTATATTTCTGCAATATTCGCGCCTAAAATCAACAAGCTATTTTGGCGTGCAAAAAGATAATTACATGAGAAATTTATTTGTGTATCATTAATTTAGCTTACCGCGAGGCTGATGTACGTAAATATTATCTCACAGCAAGAGATTATGTAATAGTTGTCGGTTTCTTTTGAGGGGGCGCCAATATGTCTGGCTGTTTCATTAAAGTTACGATTTTGATTGCGTAAGGTAACAGGTGGTCAGTGCCACGCTGTCTGACTGAAATGTATATAATTCCGAGTAAAATTAAAGAGAAATCAGAGCATAAAAGGCTGTCCTTATGCAAGGATTGATTGTGTATCTCAAATAGAAAACAATTACTGTTTCTATGACACTAAAGACGAGATGTCTTCAGTATATTAATTTGATATACTTATAAAACGAACTATAAACTGAACTTAAGTGTTACGGACACTGTGAATATTAATGGAGTGAGTAGCACCGTATTACTTGAATAGAATACGTGATAGCTAATATAAAAGACGAGATGTCTTCAGTATATTAATTTAATATACTTATAAAACGAACTCTAAACTGAACTTAAGTGTTACGGACACAGTGAATATTAATGGAGTGAGTAGCACCGTATTACTTGAATAGAATACGTGATAGCTAATATAATAAGATAAGAGATACAAATTAACTCTATATAGCGGTAATAAATTGATACCAGAACAGTACTGTGAGATATTGAAGTTATTGAGAGACGCGAGCGGCTGATCAACGTAGACAGTCTAATTGAGATATCCTAGATTGTATATTGAAGATTAAAAATGTAATCCAATTATCGACAGGGCGGTGATCTTATAAAGATACTAGAAATTAATGAGGCTTGAAGTGACTATGATATAGATAAGAGATCAGAGATTCACGAGATGTGATTAAACGAAATAGGAGAATATAAAAAGAGACGATAGAGTAAAATAGATAGAAAAGAACTTTGTGTTACGTTGTTATTGAATTGATAGAGAAATGAAATATACCCCTAGACAACCGACCAGAGAGTTTATATAGCTTAAACCTTGGAAAGAGCCGTAAATAGACCAGACGTAGAGTAAGAGCCGACGAGGGAGGACGCCACACCGTTAGAATTAAGCAACAAAATTACTGTCAAATATTGAGTAACTCATTAATTTTAGAATGTGAGAAAATGATACTAATTTTGAAATATATGTTAAGATATGATGGTGATTGTGCAACAGGATGACCAGCTGCACTTGATCATCTAATTACATCACCACAATTGGCTATGATGATATTTTATTGGAGAAAGAAAGAAAACAAATTGGAGGAGAGCGTTTCAGAATCAGATACCACCGGCTCGTGCATGTACGGAAATTGAGTAGGCGTTCCATATGGCAATTGTTTGTGATAGTGTTATGCAAATCGTGTTGTGTCTTTAATGTACTTGTGAACGTGAGTGAAAAGTGTTATGTTTTGTTCAGAGCTGAGTTGTGCATTTCCTTCTAATAGTGTGTTAAGTATTGGTGTAGTAATGTTGCTGATTTCGTTAATGAGTGTAGTCCTGTGGGTTTTGTATAGTGGACAAGTGAAGAAATAGTGTTCTGTAGTCTCTACTTCGTCACATCTACAAAGTGGACTTTCAACGATATTTTTTGAAAACAAGTGTTCGTTTAATGTACTTCAGTGTGTTCTCAATCTGGTGTGGAAAATGTTTATATCTCGTTGACCAATGAAATAGTGAGGTGGGACGTGTTCTTGACCTACGATTAGCCTGTGTTTGAATATGCTAAGAGACTCGGAGTTCCGTATATCAGTTGGTGTATTGTTCCACAAGTCAATGGTTGAAGGAAGGAAGGAACGACTTTGTGAAGAGCTGTGTATTGCAATGGATGTTCCTAGTATTTTCTGAATTTCGGAGGTTGTATGTTATTAGTTCGCCAACTTGGTGAGGAGCTAGGTGTGATAGGTAGTCTGGAGTAAGCTGGTGTATCATTTTGTAATAAAGTATAAGTTTGTGTTTACGTCTGCGTGATTGAAGTTGTTCCAAGCATGTGTCCCTGTAGAGGTTTTCGAGAGAAACCAGTTTTGTTGCCCCAGATATAATTCTTGCAGATTCAAGTTGAATTTTTTCGAGGTCATTTTCTTCTTGTTGTGTGATATTGTCCCAAACTACATATGAGTACTCTAATAATGGTCGGATAAATGCAGTGTATATAGTGGACAGTGTTTTCCTATCAAGAATAAACTTAAGTGGTCTCATGATATTAACACGTTTCCATGCTTTTTCCTTTATGCTGTCAATGTGCTCGTGCCATGTACCGTCATCAGAGAAAGTTATGCCAAGATGTTTATGTGAGTGTACTTCTTCAATTGAGACATCATTCATATATAGTGGAGCGTGGATGGGTTTCTTGATTTTGCGTGAGATAAGAAGTGTTTCAGTCTTACTTGGATTAAATGTCACAAGCCATCTTTTTGCCCAGTCGTTAATTTTTACGAGATCAGAGTTGAGTTGTTCTGCCGCTGAAACTGGATTATCAATTATGATGTAGA
>CM026404.1:7588356-7635929 GCA_014843695.1 Archivesica marissinica
AGTGTGTACTAGATGTGGGGAGTGTGTACCAGATGTGGGAAGTGTGTACTAGATGTGGGGGGTGTGTACTAGATGTGGGGAGGGTGTAATAGATGTGTGGTGTGTGTCCTAGATGTGGGGAGTGTGTACGATATCTGGGGAGTGTGTACTAGATGTGGGGAGTGTGTACTAGATGTGGGGTGTGTACTAGATGTGTGTACTAGATGTGGGTGGGTTGGGTGTACTAGATGTGGGTTGGATAGGTTGGGTTTACTAGATGTTGGGAGGGTGTACTAGATGTGGGGAGTGTGTACTAGATGTGCGGAGTGTGTACTAAATGTGGGAAGTGTGTACTAGATGTGGGCAGTGTGTATTAGATGTGTGGAGTGTGTACTAGATGTGGGGAGTGTGTACTAGATGTGGTGAGTATGTACTAGATGTGGGGAGTGTGTACTAGATGTGGTGAGTGTGTACTTGATGTGGGTGTGTGTACTAGATGTTGGAAGTGCGTACTAGATGTGGGAAGGGTGCACTAGATGTGGTGAGTGTGTACAATATGTGTGGAGTGTGTACTAGATGTGGTGAGTGTGTACTAGATGTGGTGAGTGTGTACTAGATGTGGTGAGTGTGTACTAGATGTGTGGAGTGTGTACTAGATGTGGTGAGTGTGTACTAGATGTGGGGAGTGTGTACTAGATGTGTGGAGTGTGTACTAGATGTGGGGAGTGTGTACTAGATGTGGGGAGTGTGTACTAGATGTGGGAAGGGTGTACTAGATGTGGGGAGGGTGTACTAGATGTGAATTGGGTGTACTAGATGTGGGTTGGTTGTCCTAGATGTTGGGAGGGTGTACTAGATGTGGGAAGGGTTTACTAGATGTGGGGAGGGTGTACTAGATGTGGGGAGGGTGTACTATATGTGGGAATGGTGTACTAGATGTGGGGAGGGTGTACTAGATGTGGTGAGTGTGTACTAGATGTGGGGAGTGTGTCCTAGATGTGAGGAGTATTTACTAGATGTGATGAGTGTGTACTAGATGTGGGTTGGGTGGTCTAGATGTTGGGAGTGTGTTCTAGATGTGAGGAGTGTGTACTAGATGTGGGTTTGGTGTACTAGATGTGGGTTGGGTGGGTTGGTTGTACTAGATGTGGGGAGTGTGAACTAGATGTGGGGAGTGTGTCCTAGATGTGAGGAGTATTTACTAGATGTGATGAGTGTGTACTAGATGTGGGTTGGGTGGTCTAGATGTCGGAAAGGTGTACTAGATGTGGGAGTGTGTACTAGATGTGGGGAGGGTGTACTAGATGTGGGGAGGGTGTACTAGATGTGTGGAGTGTGTACTAGATGTGGGGCGTGTGTACTAGATATGGGGAATGTGTACTACATGTGAGTAGTGTGTACTAGATGTGAGGAGTGTGTACTCGATGTGGGGAGTGTGTATTAGATATGGGTTGGGTGTACTAGATGTGGGAAGTGTGTACTAGATGTATGAAGTGTGCACTAGATTTGGGGAGTTTGTGCTAGATGTGGGGAGTGTGTACTAGATGTGGGGAGTATGTACTAGATATGGGGAGTGTGTACTAGATGTGGGGAGTATGTACTAGATGTGGGGAGTGTGTACTAGATGTGATGAGTATGTACTAGATGTGGGGAGGGTGTATTAGATGTGGTGGGTATGTATTAGATGTGGGGAGTGTGTACTAAATGTGGTGAGTGTGTACTAGATGTGGGTGTGTGTACTAGATATGGGAAGGGTGTACTAGATGTGGGGAGGGTGTACTAGATGTGGGGAGTGTGTACTAGATATGGGTTGGGTGTACTAGATGTGGGGAGGGTGTACTAGATGTGGGGAGGGTGTACTATATGTGAGGAGGGTGTACTAGATGTTGGGAGGGTGTACTAGATGCAAGGAGGGTGTACTAGATGTGGGAAGGATTTACTAGATGTGGGGAGTGTGTACTAGATGTAAGTTGGGTGTACTAGATGTGGGTTGGGTGTACTAGATGTGGGTTGGGTGTACTAGATGTGGGAAGGGTTTACTAGATGTGGGGAGTGTGTACTAGATGTGAGTTGGGTGTACTAGATGTGGGTTGGGTGTACTATATGTTGGGAGGGTGTACTAGATGTGGGGAGTGTGCACTAGATGTGGGGAGTGTGTACTAGATGTGGGAAGTGTGTACTAGATGTATTGAGTGTGTACAATATGTGTGGAGTGTGTACTAGATGTGGTGAGTATGTTCTAGATGAGGGGAGTGTGTACAAGATGTGGTGAGTGTGTACAAGATATGTGGAGTGTGTACAAGATATGGGGAGTGTGCACTAGATGTGGGAAGGGTGCACTAGATGTGTTGAGTGTGTACTAGATGTGTGGAGTGTGTACTAGATGTGGGGAGGGTGTACTTGGTGTGCGGAGTGTGTTCTAGATATGGGTTGGGTGTAATAGATGTGGGGAGGGTGTACTAGATGTGGGGAGGGTGTACTAGATGTGAGGAGGGTGTACTAGATGTGGGGAGGGTGTACTAGGTGGGGAGTGTGTACTAGATGTGGGTTGGGTGTACTAGATGTGGGGAGGTGTACTAGATGTGGGAAGTGTGTACTAGATGTGGGAAGGGTGTACTAGATGTGGGGAGGTGTGTACTAGATGTGGGGAGGGTGTACTAGATGTGGGGAGGGTGTACTAGATGTGGGAAGTGTGTACTAGATGTGGGGAGGGTGTACTAGATGTGGGAAGGGTGTACTAGATGTGGGGAGTGTGTACTAGATGTGGGGAGTGTGTACTAGATGTGGGAAGGGTGCACTAGATGTGGGGAGTGTGTACTAGATGTGGGTTGGGTTGTACTAGATGTGGGGAGGGTGTACTAGATGTGGGGAGTGTGTACTATATATGGGTTGGGTGTACTAGATGTGGAGAGGGTGTACTAGATGTGGGAAGTGTGTACTAGATGTGGGAAGGGTGTACTAGATGTGGGAGGGTGTACTATATGTGGGGAGGGTGTACTAGATGTGGGGAGTGTGTACTAGATGTGGGAAGGGTGTACTAGATGTGGGAAGTGTGTACTAGATGTGGGGAGTGTGTACTAGATGTGGGAAGGGTGTACTAGATGTGGGAAGTGTGTACTAGATGTGGGGAGTGTGTACTAGATGTGGGGAGTGTGTACTAGATGTGGGAAGTGTGTACTAGATGTGGGGAGTGTGTACTAGATGTGGGAAGGGTGTACTAGATGTGGTGAGTGTGTACTAGATGTGGGGAGTGTGTACTAGATGTGGGGAGTGTGTACTAGATGTGGGGAGTGTGTACTAGATGTGGGGAGTGTGTACTAGATGTGGGGAGTGTGTACTAGATGTGGGTTGGGTGTACTAGGTGGGTGGGTGGGTTGGGTGTACTATTTTGGGAGGGTGTACTAGATGTGGGGAGTGTGTACTAGATGTGGGGAGTGTGTACTTGATGTGGGAAGGGTGTACTAGATGTGTTGAGGTGTACTAGATATGTGGAGTGTGTACTAGATGTGGTGGGTATGTACAAGATGGGGTGTGTGTACTAGATGTGGGAAGGTGTGTACTAGATGTGGGGAGGGTGTACTATATGCGAGGAGGGTGTACTAGATGTTGGGAGGGTGTACTAGATGTGAGGAGGGTGTAATAGATGTGGGAAGGGTTTACTAGATGTGGTGAGTGTGTACTATATGTGAGTTAGGTGTACTAGATGTGGGTTGGTTGTACTAGATGTGGGTTGGGTATACTAGATGTGGGAAGGGTTTACTAGATGTGGGGAGTGTGTTCTAGATGTGAATTGGGTGTACTAGATGTGGGTTGGGTGTACTATATGTGGGTTGGGTGTACTAGATGTGGGGAGGGTGTACTATATGTTGGGAGGGTGTACTAGATGTGGGGAATGTGCACTAGATGTGGGGAGTGTGTACTAGATGTGGGAAGGGCGTACGAGATGTGGGAAGGGTGTACTAGATGTGGTGAGTGTGTACAAGATGTGTGGAGTGTGTACTAGATGTGGTGAGTGTGTACTAGATATGGGTAGTGTGCACTAGATGTGGGAAGGGTGCACTAGATGTGGTGATTGTGTACTAGATGTGTGGAGTGTGTACTAGATGTGGGTTTGGTGTACTAGATGTGGGAAGGTTGTACTAGATGTATGAAGGGTGTACTAGATGTGGGAAGGTTGTACTAGATGTGGGAAGGTTGTACTAGATGTGGGAAGGTTGTACTAGATGTGGGTTGGGTGTACTAGATGTGGGTTGGGTGTACTAGATGTTGGGAGGGTGTACTAGATGTGGGAAGGGTGTACTAGATGTGGGGAGGGTGTACTAGATGTGGGAAGGGTGTACTAGATGTGGGAATGGTGTACTAGATGTGGGGAGGGTGTAATATATGTGGGAATGGTGTACTAGATGTGGTGAGGGTGTACTAGATGTGGTGAGTGTGTACTAGATGTGGGTTGTGTGTACTAGATGTTGGGAGTGTGTACTAGATGTGGGGAGTGTGTACTAAATGTGGGTTTGGTGTACTAGATGTGGTTTGGGTGGGTTGGGTGTACTAGATGTGGGGAGTGTGTACTAGATGTGGGGAATGTGCACTAGATGTGGGGAGTGTGTACTAGATGTGAGGAGTATGTACTAGATGTGATGAGTGTGTACTAGATGTGGGGAGTGTGTTCTAGATGTGGGTTGGGTGTACAAGATGTGGGAATGGTGTACTAGATGTGGGGAGTGTGTACTAGATGTGGGGAGGGTGTACTAGATGCGGAAGGGTGTACTAGATGTGAGGAGTGTGTACTAGATGTGGGGAGTGTGTACTAGATATGGGGAATGTGTACTAGATGTGAGTAGTGTGTACTAGATGTGAGGAGTGTGTACTAGATGTGGGGAGTGTGTATTAGATATGGGTTTGGTGTTCTAGATGTGGGAAGTGTGTACTAGATGTATGAAGTGTGCACTAGATGTGGGGAGTGTGTACTATATGTTGGGAGGGTGTACTAGATGTGGGGAGTGTGCAGTAGATATGGGGAGTGTGTACCAGATGTGGGAAGGGTGTACTAGATGTGTTGAATATGTACTAGATGTGTGGAGTGTGTACTAGATGTGGTGAGTATGTACTAGATGTGGGGAGTGTGTACTAGATGTGGTGAGTGTGTACTAGATGTGGGTGTGTGTACTAGATGTGGGAAGGGCGTACAAGATGTGGTGAGTGTGTACAGGATGTGTGAAGTGTTTACTAGATGTGGTGAGTGTGTACTAGATGTGGGGAGTGTGTACTAGATGTGGGAAACGTGCACTAGATGTGGTGAGTGTGTACTAGATGTGTGGAGTGTGTACTAGATGTGGGTGTGGTGTATTAGATGTGGTGAGTGTGTACTAGATGTGGGGAGGGTGTACTAGATGTGGGAAGGTTGTACTAGATGTGGGAATGTTGAACTAGATGTGGGAAGGGTGTACTAGATGTGGGAAGGTTGTACTAGATGTGGGAAGGTTGTACTAGATGTGGGAAGGTTCTACTAGATGTGGGAAGTGTGTACTAGATGTGGGGAGTGTGAACTAGATGTTGGTAGTGTGTAATAGATTTGGGGAGTGTGTTCTAGAAGTGGGTAGGGTGAACTAGATGTGGGAAGGGTGTACTAGATGTGAGATGGATGTATTAGATGCGGGGTGGGTGTACTATATGTGGGTTGGGTTTACTAGATGTGGGTTGGGTGTCCTAGATGTTGGGAGGGTGTACTAGATGTGTGAAGGGTGTACTAGATGTGGGGAGGGTGTACTAGATGTGGGAAGGGTGTACTAGATGTGGGAATGGTGTACTAGATGTGGGGAGTGTGTACTATATGTGGGAATGGTGTACTAGATGTGGGGAGTGTGTACTAGATGTGGGGAGTGTGTACTAGATGTGGGTTGTGTGTACTAGATGTTGGGAGTGTGTACTAGATGTGGGGAGTGTGTACTAGATGTGGGGAGTGTGTACTAGATGTGGGTTTGGTGTACTAGATGTGGGTTGGGTGGATTGGGTGTACTAGATGTGGGAAGTGTGTACTAGATGTGGGGAGTGTGTACTAGATGTGGGAAGTGTGTACTAGATGTGGGGAGTGTGTACTAGATGTGGGGAGTGTGTACTAGATGTGGGAAGTGTGTACTAGATGTGGGAAGTGTGTACTAGATGTGGGAAGTGTGTACTAGATGTGGGGAGTGTGTACTAGATGTGGGGAGTGTGTACTAGATGTGGGAAGTGTGTACTAGATGTGGGAGGTGTGTACTAGATGTGTGGAGTGTGTACTAGATGTGGGAAGTGTGTACTAGATGTGGGGAGTGTGTACTAGATGTGAGGAGTGTGTACTAGATGTGGGAAGGGTGTACTAGATGTGGGGAGTGTGTACTAGATGTGGGTTGGGTGTACTAGATGTGGGTTGGGTGTACTAGATGTGGGTTGGGTGTACTAGATGTAGGGAGGGTGTACTATATGTTGGGAGGGTGTACTAGATGTTGGGAGTGTGCAGTATATGTGGGGAGTGTGTACTAGATGTGGGAAGGGTGTACTAGATGTGTTGAGTATGTACTAGATGTGTGGAGTGTGTACTAGATGTGGTGAGTATGTACTAGATGTGGGGAGTGTGTACTAGATGTGGTGAGTGTGTACTAGATGTGGGTGTGTACTAGATGTGGGAAGGGCGTACAAGCTGTGGTGAGTGTGTACAAGATGTGTGAAGTGTTTACTAGATGTGGTGAGTGTGTACTAGATGTGGGGAATGTGTACTAGATGTGGGAAACGTGCACTAGATGTGGTGAGTGTGAACTAGATGTGTGGAGTGTGTACTAGATGTGGGTGTGGTGTACTAGATGTGGTGAGTGTGTACTAGATGTGGGGAGGGTGTACTAGATGTGGGAAGGTTGTACTATATGTGGGAAGGGTGTACTAGATGTGTGAAGGTTGTACTAGATGTTGGAAGGTTGTACTAGATGTGGGAAGGTTGTACTAGATGTGGGAAGGGTGTACTAGATGTGGGGAGTGTGTACTAGATGTTGGTAGTGTGTAATAGATGTGGGGAGTGTGTACTAGATGTTGGTAGTGTGTACTAGATGTGGGGAGTGTTATAGATGTGGGTAGGGTGAACTAGATGTGGGAAGGGTGTACTAGATGTGAGATAGATGTATTAGATGCGGGGTGGGTGTACTAGATGTGGGTTGGGTGTACTAGATGTGGGTTGGGTGTCCTAGATGTTGGGAGGGTGTACTAGATGTGGGAAGGGTGTACTAGATGTGGGGAGGGTGTACTAGATGTGGGAAGGGTGTACTAGATGTGGGAATGGTGTACTAGATGTGGGGATGGTGTACTATATGTGGGAATGGTGTACTAGATGTGGGGAGGGTGTACTAGATGTGGGGAGTGTGTACTAGATGTGGGGAGTGTGTCCTAGATGTGATGAGTGTGTACTAGATGTGGGGAGTGTGTACTAGATGTGGGATGGGTGCACTAAATGTGATGAGTGTGTACTAGATGTGGGGATTGTGTACTAGATGTGGGAAGGGTGTACTAGATTTAAGGAGTATGTACTAGATTTGGGAAGTGTGTACTAGATGTGGGGAGTGTGTACTAGATGTGAGGAATGTGTACTAGATGTGGGAAGGTTGTACTAGATGTGGGGAGGGTGTACTAGATGTGGGTTGGATATACTAGATGTGGGAAGTATGTACTAGATGTATTAAGTGTGCACTAGATGTGGGGAGTGTGTACTAGATGTGGGGAGTGTGTACTAGATGTGGGGAGTATGTACTAGATGTGGGGTGTGTGTACTAGATGTTGGGAGTATGTTCTAGATGTGGGGAGTGTGTACTAGATGTGGTGAGTATGTACTAGATGTGAGGAGGGTTTACCATATGTGGGGAGTGTGTACTAGATGTGGGAAGTGTGTACTAGATGTGGGAAGGGTGTACCAGATGTGGGGAGTGTGTACTAGATGTGGGGAGTGTGTACTAGATGTGGGATGGGTGCACTAGATGTGGGAAGTGTGTGCTAGATGTATATAGGGTGTACTATATGTGGGAATGGTGTACTATATGTGGGAATGGTTTACTATATGTTAGGAGGGTGTACTAGATGTGGGAAGGGTATACCAGATGTGGGGAGTGTGTACTAGATGTGGGTTGGGTGTACTTGATGTGGAGGTGTACTAGACGTGGGTTGGGTGTACTAGACGTGGGTTGGGTGTACTAGATGTGGGTTGGGTGTACTAGATGTGGATTGGGTGGGTTGGGTGTACTAGATGTTGGGAGGGTGTACTAGATGTGGGGAGTGTGTACTAGATGTGGGGAGTGTGTACTAGATGTGGGAATGGTGTACTAGATTTGGTGAGTGTGTACTAGATGTGGGGAGTGCGTACTAGATGTGGGGAATGTGTTCTAGATGTGGGGAGGGTGTACTAGATGTGGGAAGGGTGTA
Source organism: Archivesica marissinica (assembly GCA_014843695.1). Classification (NCBI taxonomy): domain Eukaryota; kingdom Metazoa; phylum Mollusca; class Bivalvia; order Venerida; family Vesicomyidae; genus Archivesica; species Archivesica marissinica. The sequence goes on from CM026404.1 coordinate 7,596,772, forward strand.
CTAGATGAGGGAAGGGTGTACTAAATGTGGGGAGTGTGTACTAGATGTGAGTTTGGTGTACTAGATGTGGGGAGGGTGTACTAGACGTTGGTTGGGTGTACTAGATGTGGATTGGGTGGGTTGGGTGTACTAGATGTTGGGAGGGTGTACTAGATGTGAGGAGGGTGTATTAGAAGTTGGAAGGGGTTACTAGATGTGGGGAGTGTGTACTAGATGTGAATTTGGTGTAATAGATGTGGGTTGGGTGTACTAGAATTGGGTTGGGTGGACTAGACGTGGGTTTGGTGGACTAGATGTGGGTTTGGTGTACTAGATGTGGGGAGTGTGTACTATATGTGGGAATGGTGTACTATATGTGGGAATGGTGTACTATATGTGGGAATGGTTTACTATATGTTAGGAGGGTGTACTAGATGTGGGAAGGGTATACCAGATGTGGGGAGTGTGTACTAGATGTGGGTTGGGTGTACTTGATGTGGGGGTGTACTAGATGTGGGTTGGGTGTACTAGACGTGGGTTGGGTGTACTAGATGTGGGTTGGGTGTACTAGACGTGGGTTGGGTGTACTAGATGTGGGTTGGCTGTACTAGATGTGGATTGGGTTGGTTGGGTGTACTAGATGTTGGGAGGGTGTACTAGATGTGGGGAGTGTGTTCTAGATGTGGTGAGTGTGTACTAGATGTTGGGAGGGTGTATTAGATGTGGGAAGGGTGTACTAGATGTGGAGAGTGTGTACTAGATGTGGGGAGTGTGTACTAGATGTGGGGAGTGTGTATTAGATGTGGGAAGGGTGTACTAGATGTGTGGAGGGTGTACTAGATGTGGGAAGGGTGTACTAGATGTGAGGAGTGTGTACTAGATGTGGGGAGGGTGTTCTAGATGTGGGAAGGGTGTACTAGATGTGGGAAGGGTGTACTAGATGTGGGAAGGGTGTACTAGATGTGGGTAGGGTGTACTAGATGTGGTAAGGGTGTACTAGATATGGGGAGGTGTACTAGATGTGGGCAGTGTGTACTAGATGTGGGAAGTGTGTACTAGATGTGGGGAGTGTGTACTAGATGTGGGGGTGTGTACTAATGTGGGAGTGGTTCTAGATGTGGGTGGTGTACTAATGTTGGGAGGGTGTACTAGATGTGGGGAGTGTGTACTAGATGTGGGGAGTGTGTACTAGATGTGGGGAGTGTGTACTAGATGGGGGAGTGTGTACTAGATGTGGGAGGGTTGTACTAGATGTGGGTTGGGTGGGTTGGGTACTAGATGTGGGAGTGTGTACTAGATGTGGGTGAGTGTGTACTAGATGTGGGGAGTGTGTACTAGATGTGGGGAGTGTGTACTAGATGTGGGAAGGGTGAACTATATGTGGGGAGTGTGTACTATATGTGGGTTGGGTGTACTAGATGTGGGGAGTGTGTACTAGATGTGGGGAGTGTGTACTATATGTGTGTTAGGTGTACTAGATGTGGGAAGTGTGTACTAGATGTGGGGAGTGTGTACTATATGTGGGTTGGGTGTACTAGATGTGGGAAGGGTGAACTAGATGTGAGGAGTATGTACTAGATGTGAGGAGTGTGTACTAGATGTGAGGAGTGTTTACTAGATGTGGGGAGTATGTACTAGATGTGAGGAGTGTGTACTAGATGTGGGAAAGCTGAACTAGATGTTGGTGTGTATATAATACTTTTAACAGGACAATCTGATTTAATCCAGTGGCTTCACATCAACTTAACGAAGAGGACACTTGTAAACTGCTCTGACAATGGTTGTACTATAGAGGTTTGGTACTGTTGGACACGTGTAAACTGCTCTGACAATGGTTGTACTATAGAGGTTTGGTACTGCTGGACACGTGTAAGCTGCTCTGACAATGGTTGTACTATAGAGGTTTGGTACTGTTGGTTTAATCATATTTTATTGCTCGATTAGTTTTTTTACATAATAATAATAAGTTTATTATTACAAAGGCATCATGCCTATCAGTATACATGCATACAACATATTATTACATAACATATCAATGGTGACACAATTTGTACATATACTCTGACACACAGTGAGAAGAATAGGTTATTGATGGTAGTATAAAGTATTTCTTTTTTCAAAGCTTTTACATATATACATCGACAAGTTTCTAACAATACACGAACTAGTAGCTTGTAGCAACTCCTTGAACTTTAATATGTTCGGTCTTTTCCAATAATATCTTTTTATATAAAGAATTCTAATTTCATGATACAGAGGGCATTCTAGCAAAAAGTGAAATTCATCTTCTACACTATTACATAATTGACAGTTGCGATCATCTATCGGAATCTTTTCTGGTTTATGCCATCTACCTGATTCAATTTCTAATCTATGGGCTGATACTCTCAGTCTAGTATATGCTATCCTGAATTTACGAACATTTATAATATCTAAATAAGGTTGGAAACAAAAATCAGAAAATAGTCTATAAGTACGAGCTCTTGTTGAGTTTTCTAACTGGCTATTCCAGTCTTGTAAATAATTATCATATAGCCGTTGTTTAAAAGTTGCTAAAAATAGGTCTGTATCTCCTACTCCTTGAACAATCCATACGTGATTAAAACCTAATGACTGTAATACATTTCGTACATTTCGTGCCCAAGTTTTTTTGTGTGGATACAATTCTAAGTCATGTAACATCATTTTATAGATAACACTAACATATTTAACATCATCACATTGTAAAACTTTAAACCAATATCGCATAATTGCATACAATCTTTTAATAAGTAATGTACATCTACCAGTTTCTCCATACACAAAACTATTTTGTGTCTGTACACGTACACCGAGCAGTTGCTTACAATACTGTAAATGTACCTTTTCAATTGTAGCTATCTCATTGAAACCCCATATTTCACAGCCATAACTAAGAATTGGTGTAATGAGTTTATCAAACAAATCAAGAGAATGACTAACTAAAATATTAGGAAATTTAACTAAATAAGTTTTTAATTTGGACATAGCTTTTAAAGCTTGTCCAGCTAGTGCATCGTGTGTTGAGCTAAAAGAACCACCTGTGGTAAACACAATTCCTAAATAAGTAAACTGCTTTACAATTTCAATTATGTCTCCATTATATGCAAACTGACATATATACATGTGAATACAAACATGACAAATTATAGAAAAGCAAACGGGTCGGGCCACAAGTTCTAGCAACATTAGTTACCCCTCTTTCCGAAAACTACTGTTGGACACGTGTTTGGAGTATCCATAATGCTTTCCGTCACTATATAAATTTTTTATAAATTGTACTTGTCGGAAATATGTACATTAATTGGAGCACAACATCTATTATTGGACCGTTTTTCACATTTACTCTGTCTTTTTTGTCTGGTAGTATAATTATTTGTGTCGTCAGATAATGCCTCTTATGGGAAAAGTTATTACGTAGATGCCAATGCAATTATTTCACTTGAAGCACAATAATAGGGAAACAGAGTAATGTTAATATAATAGTTGTGATCCAGACAGAAGTTATGGATGACTTGTGACTCATATATATGTCTCTTAGTATCCTTCTAGACAAGAGTTTGTATAAAACATCATATATGTATCTCATGTATGCATCTCATAATAGAGAATAGTTTATATAAAACAGCATATATGTATCTCATATTCTAACATGACCCAGCTAATAACATACATACTTCTAGAATAAAATCTACCTCGGGTTATTCTGCGATATACCTACCTTGAACTATGCTGCGCGCGCACCGTGTTTTGGCTATTCCATTTATACAATGCCTGTAAAGTTTTAGGAATGAAAGTCACGTGATGTTTGTAAATACTACCGTGGGAATTCGCGGAAGTGAGCTATTTTTAGAATCAGATAATCTTGTTTTTCTGTTAAGTAACGTTTCAGTTACTATTCTGTACAGTTTTATTTGACAAAATAAATAAAATTATTGATCAGTTACAACTTGTGTTCATTTATGCACTAGATTGATATTTTCCATAAAAAATAACGTCATCACCCCTTACGCGGGAGGAAATTTCGAAAGCCAAATGCAGCGGAGTAACACCGCGTTTGAAGAAAATACTCCTTGATTCTCGTCTAAAATTATTAGAAGTAAGTCGTGTTAGAATCGAAATAAGTATCAACCGTGGTATATCGCAGAATAACCCGAGTTTGAAGTTCTTATGCGTAGAAATATATCACGAATGCCTTAGACCGAAGGCCTTCGTGATATATTTCTACGCATAAGAACGACACAGTGAAACGAGGGTTATTCTGCGATATACCACGGTTGATACTATTTATTTCTAAAATAGAGAATAATTTATATATAACAGCATATATGTATCTCATGCATGTATCTCATAATACAGAATAGTTTGTATAAAACAGCGTACATGTATCTCATAATAGAGTACAGTTTATATAAAACAGCGGCGTACATGTATCTCATAATAGAGAATAGTTTATATAAAACAGCGTACATGTATCTCATAATAGAGTATAGTTTATATAAAACAGCGTACATGTATCTCATAATAGAGAATAGTTTATATAAAACAGCGTACATGTATCTCATAATAGAGAATAGTTTATATAAAACAGCGTACATGTATCTCATAATAGAGTATAGTTTATATAAAACAGCGGCGTACATGTATCTCATAATAGAGAATAGTTTATATAAAACAGCGTACATGTATCTCATAATAGAGTATAGTTTATATAAAACAGCGGCGTACATGTATCTCATAATAGAGAATAGTTTATATAAAACAGCGTACATGTATCTCATAATAGAGTATAGTTTATATAAAACAGCGTACATGTATCTCATAATAGAGAATCGTTTATATAAAACAGCATGCATGTATCTACTTATACACATACATCATGTACAAAATAGTTAGATAAATATGGTACGATTGCCGTTACACAAACATCATGTACAATACAGTTAGATAAATATGGTACGGTTGCCGTTACACAAACATCATGTACAATACAGTTAGATAAATATGGTACGGTTGTCGTTACATAAACATCATGTACAATACAGTTAGATAAATATGGTACGATTGCCGTTATGCATTATACAACAGATTGTAAACGTGTAGATCATACATCACATGACGGAGTTCCACATAATAGCATACCTTGTAAATAAACGAATGCATTACAATATAATCGTCACTACTTATGCCACGCCTATATGTGCTCGCATGACGTCCCTGAGACGAATGTCAAAATGTAACAAGAATTTAACAAAGGTCAGGACATATTCGATTTAAAGTCGCCATTGCCGGTCATGCATTAGAAATCGCAATGCGTCTGTATGAAGTTATCCCGTCTCTTACCCGTCCCTTGCTGCAGACTACCTACCCTGTTCTATGAGTTCCAGTCAAGACAAGTATGCGCGGCGTCCATTGCGTCTGCATTAGTATACACTTGATTTATTTTACAACGATTGCGAAGCAAGCTTTAACCACGCATAGTAATCACTCTCGTTGACGCGGATGAAAGCGTACATTTATGTGGTCATTCATGTGTGAGGGAACCGGAATACCCGGAGAAAAACCACCCGTCCGATTTGATGACCACCGTACAATTTCACACGTCTGCATTATATGCACTGTGCGAGAACGGCATAGATGTGTGAGACGCATGTGAGAGGCGATGTCCTCATGCATGCACTTTCTTGCAGTTGTTACTACGTTGCTTCCATCTGCATCAGAGTTGTTCATACGTCAAGGCCGTGTGCGTAACACTCGTACAGAGTTCACAACTAGTCCATATTCCGTGTGGGTCAGAACGCTGAAGAACAGTACAAAACAAACATGATGGCTTGTACCAGTGGACCGCTCGCCCACATGGTTCGCCGGAGGCGAGGGTAAATAAGTTCAATCATCATCGTACACATGGATCACCACGCCGTACTCGGTGTATTCACATTGTGTTATTCACTTTTCCCTGCCATGCGATGACATGTAGGTTTGACAGTCCGACCATATAGTCTGTTCAAAAGCTCACTCAGAGCTTGTGTTGTACTGTTGCTATCTTGTCGACTCAAAATAAAATTTATCTTATCTTATCTTACCATTTAGGCCTTTACACATGTTTAGTACATGTTAATAAAATAGAACACGTTCAAGTAACGTACAATATTATTCAAGCATGGCGTTCTTGGCTCGTATTCGGTTATTTATTATAGGAATGTTAGTGTATGTGTACAAGCCTCGACTCATCTTATGCTCAGCTTATTCATACAAATCATATGTCAAGAGAAATGATTAACTAAGTTATCTTAAAATGGGCACATACTTTATCAAATACAGCGTACTCCAAATCTCCCCGCAATCTTATATTAAATTTGTATTTGGTTGAAGTGTGTCTAGCATGAAGTTTATTTGCGTGGTCTGGTCGGACTCAGTATTAAAAGTGGCCCTCGTTCATATGCATACGTCTCAAGTACATACAATCTAGAGATTATTGATTTGGTACGGGAATACGTGGCTGCAGACCACACTCTTTGTTAATGCTGCTACCGTAAATGACTGGATTGCATTGCATATTGCGTTTATGTATAGGATATACGCCGAAAACGATCCAATATGTAAAATATTGGACTGTGTGAGAAGCGTAGCTTATATATTACTTAATATAAAACACACACTTATATAACAAGATAGATCCTACTAATTAAAATTGTTAATTTCGTATATTTACGCGTAGTATTTAATAAGCATTCTATACACATTGTACACAGTGCGCATGTCCGGAATCGGAGTAATACACCCGATGCATTATATACACATTGTACACAGTGCGCATGTCCGGAATCAGAGTAATACACCCGATGCATTCTATACACATTGTACACAGTGCGCATGTCCGAAATCGGAGTAATACACCCGATGCATTATATACACATTGTACACAGTGCGTATGTCCGGAATCGGAGTAATACACCCGATGCATTATATACACATTGTTCACAGTGCGCATGTCCGGAATCGGAGTGATACACCCTAAGCATTATATTCACATTGTACACAGTGCGCATGTCCGGAATCGGAGTAATACACCCGATGCATTATATACACATTGTTCACAGTGCGCATGTCCGGAATCGGAGTGATACACCCGATGCATTATATACACATTGTTCACAGTGCGCATGTCCGGAATCGGAGTGATACACCCTAAGTATTATATACACATTGTTCACAGTGCGCATGTCCAGAATATGAGTGATAAACCCGATGTATTCTATTCACATTGTTCACAGTGCGCATGTCCGGAATCGGAGTAATACACCCGATGTATTATATACACATTGTACACAGTGCGTATGTCCGGACTCGGAGTTATACACCCTAAGCATTTTATTCACATTGTACACAGTGCGCATGTCCGGAATCGGAGTGATACACCCGATGCATTATATACATATTGTTCACAGTGCGCATGTCCAGAATCGGAGTAATACACCCGATGTATTATATACACATTGTACACAGTGCGTATGTCCGGACTCGGAGTTATACACCCTAAGCATTTTATTCACATTGTACACAGTGCGCATGTCCGGAATCGGAGTGATACACCCTAAGCATTTTATTCACATTGTACACAGTGCGCATGTCCGGAATCGGAGTGATACACCCTAAGCATTTTATTCACATTGTACACAGTGCGCATGTCCGGAATCGGAGTGATACACCCGATGCATTATATACACATTGTACACAGTGCTCAATGTTTGAACTCGGAAAGTGGTCGTGCGTCAGAAGAATCTATCGTTCGCAATATGACGAAGACGTGCGATGAAGTACCATTTTACTTAGATTAGTCTACAATGCGCCCGGCTGCTCAGATAACAAGAGGTTCTTGCATATGTTGCAAATGGCACAGACAGTCACGAGACAATGAAACGTAGGACTAAGCTAACCACTTGAATATCGTTGACAACGTGCAACATAGGCTTACTATAAAAGCAACATTGACCATCAGAACAGGGTAGACGCATCTGTAGTCCAGTGGTAACACGCTGAACTGGTAATCCAGGGATCGCAGGTTCGATCCCCCGTCTGACCCTAATACAGTCTTTCAGATGGGACGTTAAACCGAGGTCTCGTGTCGGTGCTTTACACCGTGCACGTAAAAGAACCAGAGGAAATGTGGAATGGGTCTCTGTCTGTATCATGCACTATCCTCCAAAATCTAAAATAACTAATCTCTTCAGGAGGCGTCGCTCATATGGGCAACCGATAGCGACGATAAATAAACCTAAAAACACAGAGCAGGGTAGTTGTCTAACCAAATTGCACAAGACAGACAGACAGACAGAGAGACAGAGAGACAGACAGACAGACAGACACACACACACACAGACACACAGACACACAGACACACAGACACACAGACACACAGACGGGGGGACAGACAGACAGACAGACAGACAGACAGACAGACAGACAGACAAATATGCTCAAACCAAATATCAGTGGCATATTAACCCATTCAACACCAAGTAACTCACATGGACTGGTCCATGATATTCATAAACCAATAAATGAATCAGAAAATCACATTTGGACAAGTTCATTTATCAAAATGGGTAATTATGTCTAAAAATAGTCATATTACTGGCAAAAAGTGCAGATCCTGATGAGACGGCTCGTCACGAGCCGGCTCATCTGGATCTACACTTTGTGTAAGCCTATTTAGAGGTATGTGGTGTTGAAAGGGTTAATATGTAATATCATCAGGTGTATTACACAGAACCAATGGCCGCGACAAGACATTACGATGAAGTAAGCTTATTTCTTGCAAAATTGCTTACTCTGGTGTGAGAACACACATATAAATATAACAAAACAGCATGTGTTTGTTTATTTTAGTTTCATTATCGAGATACAAATTGAATGCACAAGTATTTGTATATGTCAAACAATTCAATGTCAATCTACAGAACAGTCTGTTTACGAAAGACAAATCACAGTAACTAAAATAAAACATTAACAAATAAAATAATGGTGTACAATGGTAAAGAAGATATATAAAGGATGCAATGCGAGTACACGCGATACACGTTCATAGCGTTATTAGCGTGTCGCTACTTCTTAACAATATAACAAAGATAACTGCCATAATAATACAGAAATATGTCCCTTTATGGAAAGGAGAGAGTACTGTTATTATCCAACAACGCTGGGTCCACCAGAGCCTTGTCCAGCCGTCTTCAGCTTGGCCATCTCGGTTTTAATGTCTGAGATTAGCTGCGCGTCTGTCGATGGATCGACACTCTGCGCATATCTATATATAGGTCTTCCGTCAGGACCAATCAAAAACTTTTCGTAGTTCCAGCTAATGTCCTCTATGTATACCGGGCTGTATAAAATGGGGGTGTATATATTGCGGAGTACATTCGGGCAGAGAGACTGAAATAAATAGTAGTATAGGCCGTTATGGTGAAAGAGATTTTCGAAATGCTTTGTGCACCTCTCCGGTAATGTTGAAAAAGTTGGTAGTTTCTTACGGAGGTTGGTGCACCAAGTACTGGTTAACCGCTGGCGCCTGTCCAGGAAAGGTGTTGTTAGGTAAACTGCAACTGCAACTGTAAATGTTGAGATTCTTGCGTAATTGTGTAGACGTACGCTCAAATAATGAGCGCAGCCGACTCTATCCACATATACCATAAGATGCTTACATAACTGTTTAGTATTTGAAGAAGAAATATCTACACAAGTGTGGGTATGTTCACACTGGTTTTGCAAGCACCTAAGAATACATGTTCGTGTGTGCACCCACTAAAATGTGTCTGATTGCAAAAGGTGATTTGAATGCACCATCCATTTAGTACTTGCGGCTGTCCAATTAGCGCAGTGGTTAGCGCGCTCGCTTCTCACAATGCAACCCGGGTTCGATCCTCGGACCGGGAATTATGTGAGATGATACGATGGTCGCCAGATCGGACTGGTGTGTTTTCTCCGGGTACTCCGGTTTCCTCCCACACGAATGACCACAGTTACGCTTTCATCCGCGCCAACGAGAGTGATTAATATAAGTTGTTAGAATTTGCTTCGCAATCGTTGTAAAATAAATAAAGTTTAAACTAAGTACTTGCGGATAATTTCGCAGACATAGTTATGATGATGGCATAGTTTTGTTCTTTCGTGAGATTATGTTAGATTTATAATTAAAGTATTCGTATACCTAAAGAAGAAGTATCAGGTTTGTAGACAATCAGCCGTGATACAAACAATATATTTATTAACTTACTGAAGTCGACTATAAGGACCTGAGATGACACTATTAACTAAAACTATATAGCCGAACTGTATCCATTCAGGTATTCTCTTTTATATTAAAACACATGTATACAGACGTCTTAGTTCGAGAGAAGTGAGAACAGTGTTTGTTCCATCGTTTGTTGTGAGAACAGTGTTTGTTCCATCGTTTGTTGTGAGAACAGTGTTTGTTCCATCGTTTGTTGTGAGAACAGTGTTTGTTCCATCGTTTGTTGTAAGAACAGTGTTTGTTCCATCGTTTGTTGTGAGAACAGTGTTTGTTCCATCGTTTGTTGTGAGAACAGTGTTTGTTCCATCGTTTGTTGTGAGAACAGTGTTTGTTCCATCGTTTGTTGTGAGAACAGTGTTTGTTCCATCGTTTGTTGTGAGAACAGTGTTTGTTCCATCGTTTGTTGTGAGAACAGTGTTTGTTCATCGTTTGTTCCATCGTAGCCTGGGTTTCAGTCTGTCGATTTTTCACTTTTAACTTCTGGCAAAATGACAGTATCAGATTTTTTTTTACGTTTATTTATCGTCGCTACCGGTTGCCCATATGAGCGACGCCTCCTGAAGAGATTAGTCATTTTAGATTTTGGAGGATAGTGCAATGATACAGACAGTGACCCATTCCAGAGTCTCCTCTGGTTCTTTTACGTGCACGGTGTAAAGCACCGACACGAGACCTCGGTTTAACGTCCCATCTGAAAGACTGTTAATTTTATTAGGGTCAGACGGGGGATCGAACCTGCGATCCCTGGATTACAAGTCCAGTATTTTACCACTGGGCTACAGATCCGTCTGTGACATTATCAGAAACTCAATACGGCCCAATTATTAATCTCGGTGTTAAAATATATTCATTTGACTGACGAGGTAAAATATATCGACGCCTGTTCCCAGGCTAGTTCCATCGAACACAGCTGCTGAACATAGAGACACCCATTTTAACGCAGTTGTGCTGTCTTACCTTGAGATATGTGTACATTTTGTGTTCCTGTTGTCCGTTTACGTCACTCTTCTCCGTAATTGGAAAGTTGGGAACGAACCCGCCGCCGGGACGGACATACTTTAGACCATCCATCAATTCTCGCCCGCTCCACGCTGGCTCTTGCTGCAGGATAACGGTAGGAACGGTTTATGTTAATCTTACAATAACGACAGTGTTCATAGACCAACAACAGCACTCAGTGGACAGGTCTTATAGCACTCTCAATGGACACGTGTTATAGCTCTCTCAATGGACACGTGTTATAGCACTCTCAATGGACACGTGTTATAGCACTCTCAATGGACACGTGTTATAGCACTCTCAATGGACACGTGTTATAGCTCTCTCAATGGACACGTGTTATAGCACTCTCAGTGGACAGGTCTTATAGCACTCTCAATGGACACGTGTTATAGCTCTCTCAATGGACACGTGTTATAGCACTCTCAATGGACACGTGTTATAGCACTCTCAATGGACACGTGTTATAGTCCTCTCAATGGACACGTGTTATAGTCCTCTCAATGGACACCTGTTATAGCTCTCTAAATGGACATGTGTTATAGCACTCTCAGTGGACAGGTCTTATAGCACTCTCAATGGACACGTGTTATAGCTCTCTCAATGGACACGTGTTATAGCACTCTCAGTGGACAGGTCTTATAGCACTCTCAATGGACACGTGTTATAGCTCTCTCAATGGACACGTGTTATAGCACTCTCAATGGACACGTGTTATAGCACTCTCAATGGACACGTGTTATAGCACTCTCAATGGACACGTGTTATAGTCCTCTCAATGGACACGTGTTATAGTCCTCTCAATGGACACCTGTTATAGCTCTCTAAATGGACACGTGTTATAGCCCTATCAATGGACACGTGTTATAGCACTCTCAATGGACACGTGTTATAGCACTCTCAATGGACATGTGTTATAGCACTCTCAATGGACACGTGTTATAGTCCTCTCAATGGACACGTGTTATAGCACTCTCAATGGACACGTGTTATAGCACTCTCAATGGACACGTGTTATAGTCCTCTCAATGGACACGTGTTATAGTCCTCTCAATGGACACCTGTTATAGCTCTCTCAATGGACACGTGTTATAGCCCTATCAATGGACACGTGTTATAGCACTCTCAATGGACATGTGTTATAGCACTCTCAATGGACACGTGTTATAGTCCTCTCAATGGACACGTGTTATAGCACTCTCAATGGACACGTGTTATAGCACTCTCAATGGACACGTGTTATAGTCTCTCAATGGACACGTGTTATAGCTCTCTCAATGGACACGTGTTATAGCACTCTCAATGGACACGTGTTATAGCACTCTCAATGGACACGTGTTATAGCACTCTCAATGGACACGTGTTATAGCCCTCTCAATGGACACGTGTTACAGTCCTCTCAATGGACACGTGTTATAGCACTCTCAATGGACACGTGTTATATCTCTCTCAATGGACACGTGTTACAGTCCTCTCAATGGCATGTGTTATAACACTCTCAATGGACACGTGTTATAGCTCTCTCAATGGACACGTGTTACTGTCCTCTCAATGGACACGTGTTATAGTCCTCTCAATGGACACGTGTTATAGCTCTCTCAATGGACACGTTTTATAACACTCTCAATGGACACGTGTTATAGCCCTCTCAATGGACACGTGTTATAGTCTGTTGGGTGTTTAGCTGTCAATGGACACGTGTTATAGCACTCTCAATGGACACGTGTTATAGTCCTCTCAATTGACACGTGTTATAGCACTCTCAATGGACACGTGTTATAGCTCTCTCAATGGACACGTGTTATAGCACTCTCAATGGACACGTGTTATAGCACTCTCAATGGACACGTGTTATAGTCCTCTCAATGGACACGTGTTATAGCACTCTCAATGGACACGTGTTATAGCTCTCTCAATGGACACGTGTTATAGCACTCTCAATGGGCATGTGTTATAGCTCTCTCAATGGACACGTGTTATAGCACTCTCAATGGACACGTGTTATAGTCCTCTCAATGGACACGTGTTATAGTCCTCTCAATGGACACGTGTTATAGCACTCTCAATGGACATGTGTCATAACACTCTCAATGGACACGTGTTATAGCACTCTCAATGGACACGTGTTATAGTTCTCTCAATGGACACGTGTGGGGTTTGTCTCAATGGACACGTGTTATAGCACTCTCAATGGACACGTGTTATAGTCCTCTCAATGGACAGGTGTTATAGCCCTCTCAATGGACACGTGTTATAGCACTATCAATGGACACGTGCTATAGCACTCTCAATGGACACGTGTTATAGCACTATCAATGGACACGTGCTATAGCACTCTCAATGGACACGTGCTATAGCCCTCTCAATGGACACGTGTTATAGCACTCTCAATGGACACGTGTTATAACACTCTCAATGGACACGTGCTATAGCACTCTCAATGGATACGTGTTATAACACTCTCAATTGGTTTTAGCAGATTAAAAATCTAACATAATATTTAGAGTGGTTATCTCCAGGTGACCCGTAACCTGCTTATCACTACTAAAGCCGCTTTTGCAAACCGTATAGAGCCAGATCGTACGGCAAAGAACGTGCACAGAACGTGCCGTCTGATAAGGCTCTATGCTGTTTGCTCCCCTTTGCTATATGTTGAGAGCCTCGTGGTAGGTTAACTTTTGCTATATGAGTTATCTCGTAAAATAAAGTCTTTATTATTATTATTATTATTATTATTATTCGGATAGTGGAGCTAAAACACTTGGCTGAATAGCAAACAACATATATCTGGATCTTGTTCTCGAGTTGTTTGCACATTCCTTCCAATTTATTCAGTATTCGGCTGTCCGATTAGCGCAGTTGTTAGCGCGCTCGCTTCTCACCAATGTAACCCGGGTTCGATCCTCGGGCCGGCAAGTATGTGAGATAGTACTGTGATCACTAGATCGGACAGGTGGGTTTTCTCCGAGTACTCCGGTTTCCTCCCACACGAATGACCACATTTACGCTTTCATCCGCGCCAACGAGAATGATTAATATATTAAGTTGTTAAAACTTGCTTCCAATCGTTGTAAAATAAATTTAAAAAATTAAAATAAGTATTTTAGGGTTAAATTCAGTATATTAGTTTTGGAATTTGGAATCGATCGGTCCCGGGTTTGATAATCGGTCAGGCCACGTATGTAGTGTCATTGAGCAAGGCACCTCACACACATTGCTTAGTACTGGTTAATCACTTAGGTCGGCTAAGCTTGCCCAGGAAAACATGTCTCCGCAAGGGGTTTGACATTAATGGAATATACATTGTGCATATCCCCCGCGAATAAAATTCAAAATCTTTGTATATATTCCGTTCTCCGGCAGTCTCGAATCTCGAGGAGTTTAGCCTCTAAAATATTAGTCAGTATAATCCACACATTATTCATTCCATGCAATCTGTGAGGCTCAGAATAAATGGCATCAGTCTGTATTATTGGACACGTGATGGCTATAAAACCAAAGTGTGGGCACTTTCGTAATACCACACGGGAGCTGCACAATGGGGGGGGGGATTTATTTCAGTAAATCGGTTAGCAAGTAAGCACATAATGTACATTCTAGAGTAAATCAGCTTATATATGACACTCACTGAAGTATCATTAATGATGAGCTTTTATAGTTAAAACATTTTGATTTTCTTTTGTAGGTTTTAAAAGTTTGAACTTTTGGATAGTTGGTTTTTTTAGGTGGGTTTAATGATTTAGGTCTAATGGCAACTATTCCGCTATCATTGGCGTAGATACACCTCGGGTCCCCTCCGAACAGTATTCCAGGCGCGTAGAATTGTCGACATTCCGCAAAGCCAGGTGGATAACTTCCTCGCAGTATGAATTTGTACGGTTCGAGAGTTACGAGCGAATTACGAATAACTGAGGGCAGAGAAGAGATAACGTTTGCTTCTGTACTTGCCAGTCTTCACGAAACTTTGCCAGAGTTTGTCTGACAAATGTTTAAAATGCACTTAATCTTTCAATATATTTTGTCTGACCGAAGGATTTTTTGTCTGACATGTCAGGCGGTTCTACGGATTTCGGGAAGACTGACTTGCATGCGTGCTATGAGTGTTTACTTAAATCCTTAGATTGTATCGTTGTGAATTCGCTTCAGGGCGTGCGGTCGGCATAGCGAATCGGTACAAAAATGGCTACCCCTTTGGTCTCTCCTTTGTTCTGTTAGCCACGTAAAAGAATGTATAGTCACATGAAAATTAACTGTATACCATTAGACAATTGTTTCTAATTACATAATTAGTGTGTGAGGTTAACGGATCTGTAGTCCAGTGGTAGCACGCTGGACTGGTGATCCGGGGATCGCAGGTTCGATCCCCCGTCTGACCCTAATAAAATTAACAGTCATTCAGATGGGACTTTAAACCGAGGTCTCGTGTCGGTGTTGTACACCGTGCACGTAAAAGAACCAGAGGAGACTCTGGAATGGGTCTCTGTCTGTATCATTGCACTATCCTCCAAAAATCTAAAAGACTAATCTCTTCAGGAGGCGTCGCTCATATGGGCAATGTGAGGTTAACACGATAAATACCAGATACCTGGTACCAGATGCAATCATGCTATGTAAGTGTTTGTATCTTCGTTTGGTCCGACATTCCCAACTAATTAAATTTGAAGATGTTCGGTTTGTCTCGCCCTAGTAACACACCCAACACATTCGTTTTAATTCTCATACATTTGCTGCA
The DNA here is from genome assembly GCA_014843695.1 of Archivesica marissinica. NCBI lineage: Eukaryota > Metazoa > Mollusca > Bivalvia > Venerida > Vesicomyidae > Archivesica > Archivesica marissinica. The sequence continues at coordinate 7,612,788 of CM026404.1, forward strand.
TTTCATATTGTGTACATTTACTCCAAACCACTTCGGTATTCTCAAGGTCACGGTCACGGTTGTTGTCAAGATTGTTACGTCATTATGAAAGTGCTGTAATTAGGAGTAGTGTTTGTGAATATGAGCTATTATTACCTAATGCTCTATATAACTTGTAATTCTTTATTTTTGCCTGTTTCATTGCATTTTTTATCCTTCGCTCAGGTCTGGGCAACAGTTCGAACTGTTGACCGGGCAATAGTTTGAACTGTTTCATACTAGACTTTTGAACCAATCAGACTCTGAGTATGCTTTCACTGTGCGCAGTAGGATGCGCAATATGGTGTTATGGAAGTCAAAGTAAAAAATACGTCCCGAATACATTTTAGCTCTGACTGCGCTTGAAGTCATCGATATACATTATGTGAAGCCCTCCTTTCCGTTCATTAATTCCTTTCCGTATTTTATTGCATACTTACTTTAGACCAAAACCAAGCGTTTACAAATGATGATTGATTAGTCATTGATTTTAAAAATGTTTTTTGAGTTAGTCAAATATTATAGAATATAAGGTATGTACAACAGTTATATAGAGCATTAGGTAATAAAACAGTTATTTCATGGGTGTTTGGGGAACAGTCAAAACTATTGTCCCTCGGTATCAGGAAAGACTTTCGAACTGTTGCCCTCGGCCGTTCTCTCGGGCAACAGTTCGAAAGTCTTCCCTGATACCTCGGGACAATAGTTTTGACTGTTCCCCAAACACCCATGAAATAACTGTATAATAATGTCAGGACATCGAGACATATTGGTCAACATTAAAGCTTGGGTGCAGAACACGGATGACGGACGGGCGGACCATCGCCAACCAAGTCATCACAATAACTCACCACTTATAAACACAATAAAAGAGATAAAAACATTAAACGTTTATCTGGTTCCGGTCTATTGCGAATATCGTGCACGTAGTTGTCAACCACTGTTTTATTCCATGCATGGATTGGTACTCGGGTAGAACCACCGACCTTCTGAAAGCCAAATGAGATGCAGTACAGCGTGTGTGGGTGTGGGGATGGTGCGAGTAGTTGCGATTGCCGTTGCTTCTTCTTCGGTTCTAGCCGCTGACTTAAATATACTGTCAGTTCGAATCCCGTTCTAGAATGATTAAAATAAACTTACGAAGTAGAACTGGTTACAAGGGACTCCAATAACCTGGAATCCGTCAGCACCATGGGTAGACTGTAGTGCATTCAGTCCATAGTACTGTTTAACGTAGCCTCAGTAGGTAGCCACGTTGACTATCAACGTTACTTTCCCACGAAGCGACGCAATGTCTATCGAAGCATTCCCATACACATTGTTTATTGAAAAGTCAAAAATAGTTCCGTTACTAAGAGACGGATCGCACGTGCTCCTTGGTGGTATGCCGCCATCAATCTCCCGCACGCCCACGAACGCCGCCGTCAACGAGAGAATAGCGCTTACTGCACCTTCTCTCCTCATGATGAGAAACCTAAGCACACAATGATAAGGACTAAGCGCAACAATGGAATATATACAGGTAAGTATCTATCGTCGAATGTTCTAGCTAAATACCAACACTTTATCAACAACATGACAGATGTTCGTGTGTCGAAATATTGTACTATCGTCAATTATAGCCTTGTACAGCCCTGTGGAATAATATAGCCATAATGAAAACGCGTATCCAGAATGAAACATGATAGACAAGATGGCGTATGACATGTGGACCTGTAACTATAGAAGGTTGTTGACCTTTGTAGCAAGCTGACGAATATATTATAAATTACCAGCAAGTTCCAAATGTCAAATATGTGATGCAATTAATTTGCATAGTAGAGTAGTTTATCTCCTTTTCTGTGACCTATCTAGTTCAGTTTATACAAATGTAGTTTAGCTCGATTGCGAAACAAGTTCCTACAACTTATATTAATCACGCTCATGACCTCATTCCTGGTGTAATTGCTACGTGGGAGAGAGTAGTAGTCCAGTGGTTTGTTAACACATTGGACTGGTAATCCAGGGATTGCAGGTTCGACCCCCCGTCTGACCCTAATAAAAGTTGGGACTTTAAACCGAGGTATCGTGTCGGTGTTTTGCACCGTGCACGTAAAAGACCCAGAGGACACTCTGGAATGGGTCTATATCTGTATCATTGCACTATCCTCCAAAATTCTATAATGACTAGGCTTAATCTCTTCAGGAGGCGTCGCTCGTATGGGCAACCGGTAGCTACGATAAATAAACGTAATACACACACACAGGGGCCTGCAGAGCTGTTAATCTAAAGTTGAACGCACTTGATTCGCAATAAACTAAAAGAAATGGGTATGTACTATTAGCCTTATTATATAATCCATATTTTATTGGAGAAATTGCCATTTTGCTCAAGTTCTGTTTAGTAGATTATGAGGCTGTGTTACTACTGACGGGAACTAGCGACATTCGTCTCAATATAAACCCATTAATAACATTACAAGATTCCAGCAAAAACAAATGAACCATTACAGGAACCATTACTCTTAAATATTACACATAACTTGGAAATATTAAAGTAATGACCCCCCAGAAGAAGATAATACATCATATATATGTCACAGTAAAATACAATTGCGATATATATATATCGAACTGTGTCATTTCCCTGAGAACAGGTATTGTGAGGAAATGTCTGTATTAGTTCTTTCACCATGACAACCATATAGTTTTCCATTTAACACCACAAGTTGGAAATATGATTTTGTTTAATATTAGCACATACAGTAATGTTTCCCATATCATAGTGTCATATTAATTATTACATAGACATAGTTTACTTTCAAGCCCATGCGGACGTACATACATATTATATACAGTTAGCGAACAGTGCAAACATAATGCATACATTATATACAAATCAATGTGAGCTCCCACAATCATAGCCATGTATATTTATTTCTATGTATAAATACATGTAATATTTATCTGATATGTGTCCTATATTTAAAGCAAAACAGTTCTTTATTTCTAACACTGAAAAGGTCAAAGGACGCAACAAAACACTGACATGTTGTGGTACATACAACTGCAATTGCACATGCATAGTTTTAAACATTTTGGAATATTTCTAGATGTTGTTCAGTTTGTGTTTTGCACAGGTTATATCTGAATTCACATGCCAGTCCATGTTATAGGTTAGTGCTTACATGTTTCATTGTACCATTTCATGTTTTAATGTGTTGAGGGTCTCGCGGTAAATTGGCGTATACTAGAGGACATAGAAAACGCACACTTCGGATAAGTGTGTTTTTACATGAAAAACAATAACTATATAAATACATAGTATTAAATATTTTGGAATATATTTAGTTGTTCAGTTTGTGTTTTGTAATAAAGATGTGATATATCTTTGATGGAACCCTTCGTATTTCGTTTTCATGTAATAATAATCATATAATGTAGGTGTGCGTTTTCTATGTCCTCTAGTATAATTGTTCAAATAACCTCTCTCTTTCAATACAGTCTTTTTCATTTTTTTATTATTATTTATTATTATTATTATTATTATTACACTATTTGGTTATTATATCAGTGCCCGTCGTTTCTTCTCGAATGTCCTTGTAGTGTGTGTTCTAGAACGATGCAGTCTTGGAATATTATTGCAAGAAAATTGCAACTGTATTCAAAGTCATTATTTGGTTTTAATGGTTGGCAAATAATTAGCTTTAATGTGTATCCTGAGACACCATATTGGTCTTTATTCGAGTAACTGCTAGTGAAATATGTAGATTAAATGTGTATCCTGAGACACCATATTGGTCTTTATTCGAGTAACTGCTAGTGAAGTAGGTAGATTAAATGTGTATCCTGAGACACCATATTGATCTTTATTCGAGTAACTGCTAGTGAAATAGGTAGATTAAATGTGTATCCTGAGACACCATATTGGTCTTTATTCGAGTAACTGCTAGTGAAGTAGGTAGATTAAATGTGTATCCTGAGACACCATATTGGTCTTTATTCGAGTAACTGCTAGTGAAATAGGTAGATTAAATGTGTATCCTGAGACACCATATTGGTCTTTATTCGAGTAACTGCTAGTGAAATAGGTAGATTAAATGTGTATCCCGAGACACCATATTGGTCTATATTCGAGTAACTGCTGGTGAAATAGGTAGATTAAAAGTGTATCCTGAGACACCATATTGGTCTTTATTCGAGTAACTGCTAGTGAAATAGGTAGATTAAATGTGTATCCTGAGACACCATATTGGTCTTTATTCGAGTAACTGCTAGTGAAATAGGTAGATTAAATGTGTATCCCGAGACACCATATTGGTCTATATTCGAGTAACTGCTAGTGAAATAGGTAGATTAAATGTGTATCCTGAGACACCATATTGGTCTTTATTCGAGTAACTGATAGTGAAATAAGTAGATTTTACATACATTGACAGTCATACTGGCATCATTTCAAAGTTGTCCAAGTGAAGTCAAATCATGTTCTCCTCAATGGTGGGAGATATACATAGAATCAAACAAGCAATACATACAATGAACATCTTGCCTAGACCATATTTACATCAATGCTATTACCTAGAGACAAATAACACATATAAACGTTTAATGAATTTTATTTTTGTTTTATTGTATTGGCAAATAGGCTGGTGATATATTAATATTATATTATTTAAACGAATGTGAATATTAATAGTATAAGTGGTCATTTGCTCCGTTACCGGCAGCAATATTTAGAGGTTATTAAACCGCGGAGGTGGACCATTTGTGGATATTGGCGCACCCTATGGAGATATTGGCGCACCCTATGGAGATATTGGCCCTCGCGCCGATAGGCTAACGGCCCTCGGGCCAATATCGGATAGGTGCGCCAATATCCACAAATGGCCCACCGCAGCCGTTTAATAACTTCTTTATTGCATACATAGCCGTATGTTTCTTCTGCTGTTATTTGTTTATTTCGCTCAGCCATTTTACCGCCAAGAGACAACAATCAGTCAGACAACGACTTTAGTGTTGCTTCGGCGGCCATGTTTACACAATGTAGTTACTATGTTGTTGCTACCTGTGACACGTGCTCGTGATTCGTTCTCGGCGCGTGCAGAGCCGAAACTCGAAATATATTGCCCGCGTCAACCAGATATTTTGCTTTTCTACCATTAAATTTGTTACTATTTATAGTAACGTATGCAATAAATATAGTTATGCTATAATACGCATTATTAGTCCATCTGATCGTTTTCACTAGTATATGTTGACTCTTCTGAATATGTCCAGTTCCTTCTAAATATTTCTTAACCACTTCGAGTTTATACACATAGACTATATCATATGTATAAGAGTCAGTATTGTCTGTATGACATCTTTCAGATGGACTGTATCACTCAGCCATGACATCTAACGGACCTACTTCCTCGTCCTCGTAACTGAAAATATATAACACACCGAAAGCAAGGGGTATCTATATTGTGGTGGGAGGGTAGGGCTTTTGAATGCATTTAAAAGTAGATAAAGGGCATTAAATTAAAATTTATATAAAAAAATGGCTACCTCATTCAATGTATGTGGAATCGATAAAAGATTGCACAAGCATGGTGCCTCCGCTTAAATAGTTTGGGAGTCTGAAAATAGTTCCAAGGATATTCATGCGCATGGAAATTGTTATTTGGTCGTAGGTAAAAGGTTCAATCTTAATTTGATTAAACCAAGTATTATATAATATATGCATTCATGTATTATGAATAAACAAGAGTAGCATTGTTCGTGCTGACCCAGCATACATAAAATACGAAATAATGTACTGGTAGGCAACTGTAATATAAATCAAGTATAGCCATACTGCATGGGTACAGACAGACGGATCTCTAGTGCAGTGGTAACACGCTGAACTGGTAATCCAGGGATCGCAGGTTCGATCCCCCGCCTGACCCTAATAAAATCAACAGTCTTTCAGATCGAACGTTAGACCGAGGTCTCGTGTCGGTGGTATAGAAACGATGTTCTGATTTAATGAGTTGGGACGTATATGTAATTATGTACTGACCTTTCAGTTCTCTAGCATTTTTCATTTTATTTTTGCTTTGAACATTTTAACCGAGGCAGCTGTCTCGGTGTGCTTCAGTGTGGCTACGGGCATGCTACCAGTAGCACTGATAAAAGCTCAGACCGTATATCTCTAGTTAACCCTTTCCTTCATAGAGATTTAGGTTAATATACTATTATATCTCCATACAAACGACAGCCATTAAACCCTTTCCTTCATAGAGATTTAGGTTAATATACTATTATATCTCCATACAAACGACAGCCATTTAACAGTTTCCTTCATAGAGATTTAGGTTGATACTAGGGATGTCAACGAGTACTCGAGTGACTTCCGAGTATCGAATACTTTTCAGATAATTGAGTACTCGGTTAAAAAATATAAAATCAACAAATCTTTATTTTGCGCAAATACGGAGTTGCCTGTGAACAAATCGTGATCAGTTGGATTAGCGAAACTTTCCGCTGTGCAATATACAGCGTGTCATGGTGATTAACAATACCTTTATATCACACAGAGCCGGCTACAGTGACCGAATAATTAAAGTGTTGATTCAACTTAATTGGGAAGCGTAAGTTTGATGCAAATTGTTTTATCATTGTCGTCAGTACTGAGGCGGGTCGTCCGATTGTCTGTCGTGTGAATGACAGCTTTTGTCTGGTGGTCGGAACTTGTTTTGATGTTATAATTGACACTTAATTGATTACTCAATTTAGAACTTTAAGCAGCTACCCATAGCAGGGCAATACCGATATAGTTGTTAAATAATAAATATCGTAACGTTTGTCATTAACGTTAACGCTGTTAAACTGTGAAGAGATCTTTAGAATATAATAGTAATATAAGTGAATTGTGAGAATGCCTCCACCTAAATCTGTGGTATGGAAGTACTTTGAAAGACTTAACAAGATTGTTTCTTGCAAGTTGTGCGATGCCAGTCTGACATTTACTGGTGGCACTACCAACCTGCATACTCATCTGAGGCTGAAGCATCCAGCAGAAGGCCTCACCTCTGATTGACGAGACAAGAAGCATAATCCACGGTAACGGTAACCGAGTACTCGAGTACTCGATCGAATACCTTTCCGAGTACTCGAGTACCAAAATCACTACTCGTTGACATCCCTAGTTAATATACTATTATATCTCCATACAAACGACAGCCATTTAACCTTTCCTTCATAGAGATTTAGGTTAATATACTATTATATCTCCATACAAACGACAGCCATTTAGCTATCATGTAGTGGATAAGTAGTGGCCATATCTATCCCACCTCCATAGATATTACTGGGACTACATAGAGATTTAGGTTAATATACTATTATATCTCCATACAAACGACAGCCATTTAGCTATCATGTAGTGGATAAGTAGTCGCCATATCTATTCCACCTCCATATATATTACTGGGACTTAATAGAGATTTAGGTTAGTATACTATTATATCTCCATACAAACTACAGCCATTTAGCTATCATGTAGTGGATAAGTAGTCGCCATATCTATCCCACCTCCATAGATATTACTGGGACTACATAGAGATTTAGGTTAATATACTATTATATCTAAATACAAACGACAGCCATTTAGCTATCATGCAGTTGATAAGTAGTCGCCATATCAATCCCACCTCCATAGATATTACTGGGACTACATGAGATTCTGGCATTTATTATGAACATTAGTTTGGCTACTACATTGTCAATGTATGTCGTATTGGTAATGGCGTCAAGAGGTGCTTCTATGAGGGAAAGGATTAATGTATGTCGTATTGGTAATGGCGTCAATGGGTTCTTCTATGAGGGAAAGGGTTAATGTATGTCGTATTGGTAATGGCGTCAAGGGGTGCTTCTATGAGGGAAAGGGTTAATGTATGTCGTATTGGTAATGACGTCAAGAGGTGCTTCTATGAGGAAAGGGTTAATGTATGTCGTATTGGTAATGACGTCAAGAGGTGCTTCTATGAGGGAAAGGGTTAATGTATGTCGTATTGGTAATGACGTCAAGAGGTGCTTCTATGAGGGAAAGGGTTAATGTATATCGTATTGGTAATGGCGTCAAGAGGTGCTTCTATGAGGGAAAGGGTTAATGTATGTCGTATTGGTAATGGCGTCAAGAGGTGCTTCTATGAGGGAAAGGGTTAATGTATGTCGTATTGGTAATGGCGTCAAGAGGTGCTTCTATGAGGGAATGGGTTAATGTATGTCGTATTGGTAATGGCGTCAATAGGTGCTTCTATGAGGGAAAAGGTTAATGTATGTCGTATTGGTAATGGCGTCAAGAGGTGCTTCTATGAGTGAATGGGTTCATGTATGTCGTATTGGTAATGGCGTCAAGAGGTGCTTCTATGAGGGAATGGGTTAATGTATGTCGTATTGGTAATGACGTCAAGATGTGCTTCTATGAGGGAATGGGTTAATATATGTCGTATTGGTAATGGCGTCAATGGGTGCTTCTATGAGGGAAAGGGTTAATGTATGTCGTATTGGTAATGGCGTCAATGGGTGTTTCTATGAGGGAATGGGTTAATGTATGTCGTATTGGTAATGGCGTCAAGAGGTGCTTCTATGAGGGAAAGTGTTAATATATGTCGTATTGATAATGGCGTCAAGGGGTGCTTCTATGAGGGAAAGGGTTAATGTATGTCGTATTGGTAATGACGTCAATGGGTGCTTCTATGAGGGAAAGGGTTAATGTATGTCGTATTGGTAATGACGTCAATGGGTGCTTCTATGAGGGAAAGGGTTAATGATAGCAAATGAATACATCTGTCAGTAATGGCCGTGTTACACAGGAAACAATTTCTACGTTCTGGTAATGGTGTTTCAATCCTAAGTCGAGCAACGTTATTCTGGCATCATAGATATATCTTATTAGAAGATAGGGCAGTGTACCCATGAGTTCATACAATAACATGAAGCATATTACAATAATAGTGTATACAAATTTATTCTAGCTCGATTGCGAAACAAGTTCTTGCAACTTATATTAATCACTCTCGAGACCTTATTCCTGATGGAATCCTTCGCCATGAGGGAGAGAGAAGAGGCAACGTGGACTTTTAATACCTTGCCTAAGGACACAATCGTAACGGCTCCAGTGGGGCTCGAACTCCGGATATTTCGCACCTGAAGCGAACGCGCTACCACTGCGCTATCACGACTTCTACACGTGCTGATTACAATAATACAGTCCGTGGTGTATCACATTATAAAATATATATTGTGATTTCTCTAAATTTCAGACACTATCATTTTACATAATTATAACTGGTTCCGTTTATATAGAATTTCGTTAAGTCAAACTTCGGTTATGTCGATGTATTTTGTACGGTCCGACGGAATTCGACATAACGGATGTAGACTGTACTGGATTTCCACCTTGAACATTTAATATGAGAAAACAAATCAGTGTGACGATATGACCTAAACATTTAGGATCTGTTGATTGGCAACTATATATCTTATTTTGTGAAGATGGTACGAAGGCTATGGTGAAATAATCTCCCATGACCTGGATCACTTCTCCCTATTTCAAATTAATTGTTTATCTTACAAAAGCACTGCTTGTCTTAGTGTGTGGATACACCTCTGTACTCTATCATCACTGAGGGGCATGGATTCGCAACGGCCCCCGCCGCTCAAGCCGTGTCTCTTTATATGCACAAGTTGGTAGTTTCTTACGGAGGTTGGTGCACCAAGTACTTGCTAACCACTTGAACCTGCCCAGGAATGGTGTTGCTAGGTAACTGCCCGCTGGCGATATAGCCCAAAACTGGTACTGATGAAGGCGTAAACCTCGCTCAAACAAACAAACTAACTAACAAACAAACAAACTAACAAACTAACAAACAAACTAACAAACTAACACACAAACTAACAAACAAACAAACAAACTAACAAACAAACAAACTTACAAACTTACAAACTAACAAACTAACAAACTAACAAACTAACAAACTAACAAACAAACAAACAAACAGTTTGCGGACACTGTTTTAAGGTCAGAGCCAAAATAAATGCAGAGTTGGTTGGATCACCAGAACCATACATACTCGTACATGTATATTTGCCCTGTATTACTGACAAATATATTGTTTTTATTAACTGCTAAAAAGACATTTGTTTATTGCAATAAATGTCGTATCTGTAATCATATATAGTGTTGTTTGTCTTATTTCAATTTAGTAGAATTTGACATCCAAGGTTGGTCTAATGAACACTATCGATCATCCGGCAGTTTTTATTTAATAAAAATATTGTCTTATTCACCGCGGGGGGGGGGGGTATTTTAGTTTATATAACGTCGATACCGGTTGCCTATTTGAGCGACGGGCAATTATCCAACACCTTTCCTGAGCAGGTTCCAGCGGTTAACAAGTACTTTGGTGCACCAACCTCCGTAAGAAACCGCCAACTTTTTCATATAAAGAGACACAGTCTGAGCGTGGCTCGGACCACAGACGGATATGTGGTCCAGTGGTAACACGCTGGACTGGTAATCCAGGGATCGCAGGTTCGATCCCCCGTCTGACCCTAATAAAATTAACCGTCTTTCAGATGGGACGTTAAACCGAGGTCTCATGTCGGTGCTTTACACCGTGCACGTAAAAGAACCAGAGACGACTCTGGAATGGGTCTCTCTCTGTATCATGCACTACCCTTCAACAATTTAAAATGACTAATCTCTTCAGGAGGCATCGCTCATATGGGCAACCGGTAGCGACGATAAATAAACGTAATAAACGAGTTGTCCTCATGCTCACGTGTTGTTCCCGAGAGTTGTTTGATGTCTTCATGTTTTGCTGTTACATCTAATCCTGACTGTGATATTACATTAGTCGCAATTACCCATTGTCCATTGAGTGATAAATAAGTCCGCAAATTTGATAATACTTTTTTTGATTTATTATATCTGTGTGTTCAACTGAATTCAGTGTAACAATCAATCATCATTGATTGGTTTGATATGTGTTTGTTGTTATTCCATCACTAGTCACGATCCGTGTACTTCTCCCTAGCTTCAACTTCGCGTGACCCCGTCAGAGTCAGCAGGCAGACATTTATTGACAAGGCGTAATGTGCTTCCATCTGATGGGTGGTCTTCTGGACGCCTTGAAAGTGTGCAAACATGGAAACAACTCGTGTAACTGTGAAACGTAGATTTAAAAGGAAAACGAACACAAATATTGAAAAGATGAAACGGGATGGTGATCAGCTTCACGGGCGTTACGGTAGTTCAGCATTTAACAGTTAATTTAGCATTTTATGTATCTGTTTAAATGTATTACGTTATATATCCTCATGTTGTACACTGGATGTACCTGAGTGAAATAAAAGAATATGTATATCTGTCATTTAACACGTTGGAATGCGAATCCAGGGATCGCAGGTTCGATCCCCCGTCTGACACTAATAATATTAACAGTCTTTCAGATGGGACTTTAAACCGAGGTCTCGTGTCGGTGCTTTACATCGTGCACGTAAAAGAACCGGATGAGACTCGGGAATGGGTCTCTTTCTGTAGCATTGCACTATCCTCCAACAATCTAAAATGACTAATCTCTTCAGGAGACGTCGCTCATATGGGCAACCTGTAGCTAAGGTAAAAAAACGCAAAAACACACACCAAGCAATTTGAATCACCGTTCGTGTTTCGATGTATCAACTATTCACATAAAGACAATGTGTTGTATCGGATGGTATAGTGTGTACTTGGTTAATAGCGAGACAATATTAGTCAACAGCTATTCACAATGTTAGAGAAGTTTGCATTACATCTGAGATATACATACATGTAATAGAGGGCGTTACAATACTCTAACAAATACATACATGTAATACACGGCGATACACATGCATCTGGTATATACTACATGTATTAGACGGCGATATACATGCATCTGGTATATCCTACATGTAATAGACTACAATGGGATCCATGCATCTGCGTATACATACATGTAATGCACGATGAAATCCATGCATCTGGTATATCCTACACACGTGTTATACATGATACACATGCATCTGCGTATACCTACATGTAATACACGACGAAATCCATGCATCTGGTATATCCTACACCACGTGTTATCGACATAATGCACATGGAATCCATGCATCTGGTATATCCTACACCAATCGTGTAATGCACAATGAAATCCATGCATCTGGTATATCCTACACAAATCGTGTAATCACGACGATACACATCATCGAACATATACATACATGTAATACACGGCGATACACATACATCTACATATACATACATGTAATACACGGCGAATCACATACATCTGACATATACATACATGTACTACACGGCGATACACATACATCTGACAAATATACATACGTGTAACGGCGATACACATGCATCTGGTATATACAAAGGTGTAATACACGGCGATACACATGCATCTGACATATACATACATGTAATACACGGCGATAACCATACATCTGACATATACATACATGTAATACACGGCGATACACATACATCTGACATATACATACGTGTAATACACGGCGATACACATACATCTGACATATACATACATGTAATACACGGCGATACACATACATATGACATATACATACATGTAATACACGTCGATACACATACATCTGACATATACATACATGTAATACACGGCGATACACATACATCTGACATATACATACATGTAATACACGACGATACACATACATCTGACATATACATACATATACATCTGACATATACATACATGTAATACACGGCGATACACATACATCTGACATATACATACATGTAATACACGGCGATACACATACATCTGACATATACATACATGTAATACACGGCGATACACATACATCTGACATATACATACATGTAATACACGGCGATACACATACATCTGACATATACATACATGTAATACACGGCGATACACATACATCTGACATATACATACATGTAATACACGTCGATACACATACATCTGACATATACATACATGTAATACACGGCGATACACATACATCTGACATATACATACATGTATAATACACGGCGATACACATACATCTGACATATACATACATGTAATACACGGCGATACACATACATCTGACATATACATACATGTAATACACGGCGATACACATACATCTGACATATACATACATGTATAATACACGGCGATACACATACATCTGACATATACATACATGTAATACACGGCGATACACATACATCTGACATATACATACATGTAATACACGGCGATACACATACATCTGACATATACATACATGTAATACACGGCGATACACATACATCTGACATATACATACATGTAATACACGGCGATACACATACATCTGACATATACATACATGTAATACACGGCGATACACATACATCTGACATATACATACATGTAATACACGGCGATACACATACATCTGACATATACATACATGTAATACACGGCGATACACATACATCTGACATATACATACATGTAATACACGGCGATACACATACATCTGACATATACATACATGTAATACACGGCGATACACATACATCTGACATATACATACATGTAATACACGGCGATACACATACATCTGACATATACATACATGTAATACACGGCGATACACATACATCTGACATATACATACATGTAATACACGGCGATACACATACATCTGACATATACATACATGTATTACACGGCGATACACATACATCTGACATATACATACATGTAATACACGGCGATACACATACATCTGACATATACATACATGTAATACACGGCGATACACATACATCTGACATATACATACATGTAATACACGGCGATACACATACATCTGACATATACATACGTGTAATACACGGCGATACACATACATCTGACATATACATACATGTAATACACGGCGATACACATACATCTGACATATACATACATGTAATACACGGCAATACACATACATCTGACATATACATACGTGTAATACACGGCGATACACATACATCTGACATATACATACGTGTAATACACGGCGATACACATACATATGACATATACATACATGTAATACACGGCAATACACATACATCTGACATATACATACATGTAATACACGTCGATACACATACATCTGACATATACATACATGTAATACACGGCGATACACATACATCTGACATATACATACATGTAATACACGACCATACACATACATCTGACATATACATACATATACATCTGACATATACATACATGTAATACACGGCGATACACATACATCTGAAATATACATATATGTAATACACGGCGATACACATACATCTGACATATACATACATGTAATAGGCTACACGGCGATACACATACTTCTGACATATACATACATGTACTACACGGCGATACACATACATCTGACATATACATACGTGTAATACACGGCGATACACATACATCTGACATATACATACATGTAATACACGACGATACACATACATCTGGCATATACATACATGTAGACTAATACACGGCGATACACATACATCTGACATATACATACATGTAGGCTAATACACGGCGATACACATACATCTGACATATACATACATGTAATACACGGCGATACACATACATCTGATATATACATACATGTAATACACGGCGATACACATACATCTGGCATATACATACATGTAGGCTAATACACGGCGATACACATACATCTGACATATACATACATGTAGGTTAATACACGGCGATACATATACATCTGACATATACATACATGTAATACACGGCGATACACATACATCTGACATATACATACATGTAATACACGGCGATACACATACATCTGACATATACATATATGTAATACACGGCGATACACATATATCTGACATATACATACATGTAATACACGGCGATACACATACATCTGACATATACATACATGTAATACACGGCGATACACATACATCTGACATATACATACATGTAATAGGCTACACGGCGATACACATACATCTGGCATATACATACATGTATTACACGGCGATACACATACATCTGACATATACATACATGTAATAGGCTACAAGGCGATACACATACATCTGACATATACATACATGTAATACACGGCGATAACCATGCATCTGACATATACATACATGTAATACACGGCGATACACATACATCTGGCATATACCTACATGTAATACACGTCGATACACATACATCTGGCATATACGTACATGTATTACACGGCGATACACATACATCTGACATATACATACATGTAATACACGGCGATACACATACATCTGGCATATACATACATGTAATACACGTCGATACACATACATCTGGCATATACACACATGTATTACACGGCGATACGCATACATCTGACATATACATACATGTAATACACGGTGATACACATACATCTAACATATACATACATGTAATACACGGCGATACACATACATCTAACATATACATACATGTAATACACGTCGATACACATACATCTGACATATACATACATGTAATACACGGCGATACACATACATCTGACATATACATACATGTAATACACGGCGATACACATACATCTGACATATACATACATGTACTACACGGCGATACACATACATCTGACATATACATAAATGTAATACACGGCGATACACATATATCTGACATATACATACATGTAATACACGGCGATACACATACATCTGACATATACATACATGTAATACACGGCGATACACATACATCTGACATATACATACATGTAATACACGTCGATACACATACATCTGACATAGACATACGTGTAATACACGTCGATACACATACATCTGACATATACATGCATATAATACACGACGATACTCATCTGACATATACATATATGTAATACACGGCGATACACATACATCTGACATATACATACATATAATACACGGCGATACACATACATCTGACATATACATACATATAATACACGGCGATACTCATCTGACATATACATACATGTAATACACGGCGATACTCATCTGACATATACATACATGTAATAGGCTACAAGGCGATACACATACATCTGACATATACATACATGTAATACACGACAATACACATACATCTGACATATACATACATGTAATACACGTCGATACACATACATCTGACATATACATACATGTAATACACGGCGATACACATACATCTGACATATACATACATGTAATAGTCTACAAGGCGATACACATACATTTGACATATACATACATCTAGCATAGACATACGTGTAATACACGGTGATACACATACATCTGACATATACATACGTATACTACACGTCGATACACATACATCTGATATATACATACATGTAATACACGGCGATACACATACATCTGACATATACATACATGTAATACACGACAATACACATACATCTGACATATACATACATGTAATACACGGCGATACACATACATCTGACATATACATGCACGTAATACACGGCGATACACATACATCTGACATATACATACGTGTAATACACGGCGATACACATACATCTGACATATACATACGTGTAATACACGTCGATACACATACATCTGATATATACATACATGTAATACACGGCGATACACATACATCTGACATATACATATTTGTAATACACGGCGATACACATACATCTGACATATACATACATGTAATACACGGCAATACACATACATCTGACATATACATACATGTAATACACGGCGATACACACACATCTGACATATACATACATGTAATACACGTCGATACACATACATCTGACATATAAATACATGTAATACACGGCGAAACTCTATGTTCTCCTGCTAGTACAACATGTAGTATGGTTATGTATGGAACCAAATTGGATCTTCCACGACTGAGTATTGATCGTAGGCATCGGTTGTCCCTGTCCACTGAATGTACTATATCAACAGGCATCTGGAAAGGAGCTATATGATTAATAAGCATACAAACAAAAACGTTTGCATTTGCCAGATGACCTTTGTTATTTCACCATTGATATGATAGTTAAGCTAATAGAATTAGTGACATTATAAGGTCGATTAGTTTGTACTTTCATTTTTAAATACACTCTCTCGTCTGCTTTTTATTCTTTGATGTTGCTACAAAATAACATTTTATTATTCCAGACAAGAGAACAAAATTGAAGGATTTCTCGATCAAAGCGGAGATAATGTGTAGATTGCACTCAGCCAACAACACAAAACAAATCAGAATCGCTTTTGGAATGAGGATACCAGGAACACTGAGATAATTTGTATCGAAGAACTATTGGTCTATTAAGTAATGTTGGTTGGGGTGTGTGTTTGGTGGAGATGGTGGGATAAACCTGAAAGTAGTCGGAGATTCGCGATAACCAATACCATCACGATCAGGGAGGTTTGTGAGCATTGCACTTGTAGGAATATTACAAATATGGTAAAAGAATGTAGAAATCAGTGTCTACTTTAACAAGCCGATTTACGGTTTTGAGGTTTTCTTCGCTGATTTTGGAACACATGTAATACCCTCAATTGCTTATTTTCTATCACAAAAGGAGAAAGGTTTGTCATTTTAATATCCACAATAGCAGGGTCAATAATCAGAAATCTGGTGTAAGTTGATGTGCTTAGTGGCTGATGAGAGGAGCTGTCACTCCCCACTCCGAACCAACACACGCACGCACGCACGCACGCACGCACTCACGCACGCACACACACACGCACACACATACAAACACACACACACACACAAATACACACACACACCATCATAGTCCAATTCTTGTAGTGTCGGTTTTAGTCGGGTTAGCTATATTAACGTATTGTTGATTCATTACGTTTAGCCCTCAGTCACACCCCATGAAGTCCAACAAGTGAACACGTAAGCGAAGTAGAATAGCCGGCTCCACAACATACCAGGGATGCTTAAGTAACATACTCTGACGAGTAGTTCACAATCCAAACATCACCAGATCAGCCATGAACCGACACGGATCTGAATATATCACTAATATTCCAGCCCGATCAGTCCTGCGCCACAACCTTCCAGGACAGAACATATATTGGTTTGGTATAATAGTTATAAAGTGAAAATAATCATGTACATATATATAGCAATACTAGAAGAAATATATATATTGAACGAGTTATCGTCACCGTCACGATACCTCGGTTTAACGTCCCATCTGAAAGACTGTTAATTTTATTAGGGTCAGACGGGGGATCGAACCTGCGATCCATGGATTACCAGTTCAGCGTGTTACCGGACTACACATCCTACATGGGTTGTCCTAGTCTTTGGTATGACACGCCACATTTATCTTGTCTGCATTGATAATACAACCACTACTTCTACACTGACTAAGAAGCCAAACATAGTGTCTTTCAGATGGGACGTTAAATCGAGGTCTCGTGTCGGTGCGTTATACCGTGCACGTAAATGAACCAGAGGAGACCCTGGAATGGGTCTCTGTCTGTATCATGCACTATCCTCCAAAATCTAATATGACTAATCTCTTCAGGAAGCGTCGCTCATATGGGCAACCGGTAGCGACGATAAATAAACGTAAACACACACAAACATAGTGAGTGTGGAGGGGAACTGCGAAGTCCTCTCCTCTGTACTGCGAAGTCCTCTGTACTGCGAAGTCCTCTGTACTGCGAAGTCGGTGCAACCACCTCAACCACCTAAGTAGTACATGCAGCTCTTTGCTTTTTCTATTTATAGTAACTCATTTGCATATAAGGGAATATGAAGTACGTCACGCGAGTGCGCGTCACTATAGAGCCTATTGATGATATATCGCGCAACTACCGATCTCTTTGGTTGTTGCGTATACGCCACCACTACAGAGCTCTTTGCTTTTTTTCGTATACGCGTCACTATATAGCCTATTGGTAATAGCTTTATAAATAGCGATCTCGTACCATTCTATAAATATAGACTACGAACCGATCCATAAATAACCAACGCTTCTATATAAATATAGTCCTATTAGAACGGTCTTAGTACTCAAGCGGCTTCAACGAATATACGGGTAAGTTCATTATATTATTCGAGCTAGGCGTACGTTTTTATCGAGTAAGAAATCATAATTATACTCTATATACAAACTTAACCTATGTACGAAAATGAATAATATATATCTTACCTCGTTACGTATAATTCCATAAAAACGAGATATATTATTAATAATCCGTAATGTACGTTTTAGAGGGCCATGTCACTAGACACGTCATAGCCATAGCGTATATGAAACACGAATAAAGTACACATATTTTATCGTATAGAGTGATTCAACGATTAATATAAATGTCCGATTAGGCATTGTTCCATGCCCTTCTTCAAGACACGTAGCCCAGCTACAACCGTACGATACATCTCAGTTAAGCAACTCCCCCAACACCAGCAGTACACAAAATGAAGGCTAAATCCGTTTACAACAGTATTTACTACAAAATACGTCATTAGTGTCATGGAATGCCATAGAAATACTTAAGCACGGAACCAAACACTGACGCAGCTAATTATAAATATCGCGTTGCAAATTTGTCAGTTGACCCTAAATAACCTTATCAGGAATGCGATAAATATTTCTAGCACAGTTAATTATAAATATCGCTTGGCAAATTGGTTCATGATTCTAAGTTAATTAATACGTTCACATACAGATATTGTCAATGCCAACTAAAGGTATGACCAACAGCATTTCTCATAACGGATTATCTGATAAGCCCGTACATAACTTAATCACCAGGTCATCCGCATCTAAAGAGAAAACAGCAAGGAGCCAGACTGCCACATTCATACGGGTAATTCTAAATATCTCGCGTCGTTAAATATGTCCCGAATGCACCTTACAATCTAAAGGTAATTAATTACGAATAACTACAAATCGACGCCGAAATCAGTAAATGTAATTAAGAAATGTTAAATGTCAAATACTCGTTTCGCTATCGTGCTAACTTAAATTTGTATAAATTATTTACATCCCCGATGCTAATCACGTGATCGGTGTTACAGCGCGCATCCTTTATTACAGTTGTAGAGAACATGCGTATGTGTCAATGTTGTTATCATAATACGCCTATCAGTTCCACGCGAAGCCTATTTTATGGCAATACATGCGTTATTTGATAGACGACGTCGCTCGGAGATTCGGGTTCGAACATTGGCTTATGAATGTATACGTCCAGACTGGTGTGACACCTGTGTGGTCGCTACAGGAAAATGTTGCTTTCCAATATGCTCATCCGTTAGCCTTACTTATTTATTTATCATCCACCCCCTTATTAATCTGGGTGACGCCTCTAAAAGTGCATTCGTTAATTCATTTTTGTTGCAGGATACCCTCCAATTCCAGAACCATACAGGCGCGTAGCTGACATTAGGCCCGGGCCTGCACATCAGTATTTATACGGATATTCATAATTCGATTATTAGATATAGGGGTAGCGCCGCGTACGTTGTTTATAACGGAGTTAAAAGACTAGGCCTAAGACATCATCAATTTTTCTACTCGGTCTTAGAGCGTAGAAATCTATATAAATCGACGTAGCTCGGCGAGACCCATACGACCATATCTTTCCTTTATTTATACGGCCAGTAGTTTTAGAGATAGCTCGATTTAAAGATTTGATATATTCTTAAAGTCCCAATTTCGAAAATAAAAAAAATATTTAAACGTAACTATAAGTTAGTTCTAATATACGCGTATCGACGTCACGAGTCCGACGCTACCCTTCATTTTGATCTATCATTAGTCGATATATCTATAATACTGATTAGCTCCCTTTAAGCGTAAATAAGTTAGAAGAAAAATGAACTTTAGAGGAAACTGGCCGTGTTTGATATCGTCGGAAAGAGCTCGGCCAGACCCATACGATGATATCTTTCCTTTATTTATACGGCCAGTACTTTTAGAGATATAGCGGTTTAAAGATTTGATATATTCTTAAAGTCCCGTTTACGAAAATAAAAAAAATATTTAAACGTAACTATAAGTTAGTTCTAATATACGCGTATCTACGTCACGAGTCCGACGCTACCCTTCATTTTGATCTATCATTAGTCGATATATCTATATTACTGATGATCTCCCTTTAATCGTAACTGAGTTTGAAGAAAAATGAACTTTCGATGAAACTGGCCTTGTTTGGTATCGTCGGAAAGATCTCGAAGAGACAATGACGAATCCGCGACTCAATTAATGGTCCGACCTCATACCGGAGTAGTGATCCGAAAAAAAAATCAGATTAACGCTACAAACATGCGTTTGTATCGTCGCCTATAGAAACGACGGAGACAAAAACTGTAATAACAATGACAAAAACTGAAACGCTTGTGTCAGAAATTGAAACGCTTGTGTCAGAAACTGAAACGCTAGTGTCAAAAACTGAAACGGACTCTATGGAGAATTACGTGTTAACGGGTAAAAACTGAAACGCTAGTGTCAGAAACTGAAACGCTTGTGTCAGAAATTGAAACGTTACTGTCAAAAAATTGAAACGTTAGTTACAAAAACTGAAACGCTACGGTGTAATACATGTTCTGACGACCTAATGTTATGGTAAGATCCATGTTTTGTGTTGGAAGATGCTGGATTTATGTAGATATGGTGCGATAGTGCGTATATCTTGTAGTAATATATGTAGATATGGTGATATAGTGTGTATATCTTGTAGTAATGAATGTATATATGGTGCGATAGTGTTTAGATCTTGTAGTAATGAACGTATATATGGTGATATAGTGAATAATTTCTTGTAGTAATGTATGTAGATATGGTGAGATAGTGTGTATATCTTGTAGTAATGTATGTAGATATGGTGAGACAGTGTGTAGTTATTGTAGTAATATACATTGATATGGTGTGATAGTGTGTATATCTTGTAGAAATGTATGTAGTTATGGTGAGATAGTGGATATATATTGTTGTGATATATGCAGATATGTTATATAGTGTGTATATATTGTATTAATGTATGTAGATATGGTGAGACAGTGTGTATATCTTGTAATAATGTATGTAGATATAATGAGATACTGTGTATGTCTTGTAGTAATGTATGTAAATATGGTGAGATAGTTGATATATCTTGTAATAATGTACGTATATATGGTGCTATAGTGCGTAGATCTTGTAGTAATGTATGTATATATGGTGAGATAGTGTGTATGTCTTGTAGAAATGTACGTATATATGGTGAGATAGTGGATATATATTGTAGTAATGTATGTAAATATGGTGAAATAGTGTGTATATATTGTAGTAATGTATGTAGATATGTTGAGACAGCGTGTATATCTTGTAGTAATGTGTGTATATATGGTGAGATAGTGTGTATATCTTGTAGTAATGTACGTATATATGGTGAGATAGTGCGTATATCTTGTAGTAATGTATGTATATATGGTGAGATAGTGTGTATATCTTGTAGGAATGTATGTAGATATGGAGATATAGTGTGTAGATCTTGTAGTAATGTGTGTAGATATGGTGACATAGTGTGTATATCTTGTAGTAATGAATGTAAATATGGTGAGATAGTGTGTATATTTAGTATCAATGTATGTATATTTGGTGAGATAGTGGTGTATATCTTGTAGAATGTATGTAGATATGGTGAGATAGTGTATATATATTATTGTTGTAATAATTCTATATGGTGATATAACGTGTATATCTTGTAGTAATGTACGTATATTTGGTGAGATAGTGCTTATATCTTGTAGTAATGTACGTAGATTTGGTGAGAACGTGCGTATATTTAGTATCAATGTATGTATATATGGTGAGATAGTGCGTATATCTTGTAGAAATGTATGTAGATATGGTGAGATAGTGGATATATATTGTTGTAATATATGCAGATATGGTGATATAGGGTGTGTATGTAGATATGGTGAGACAGCGTGTATATCTTGTAGTAATGTGTGTATATATGGTGAGATAGTGTGTATATCTTGTAGAAATGTA
>CM026404.1:7636929-7687098 GCA_014843695.1 Archivesica marissinica
ATATACTAGAGGACATAGAAAACGCACACCTACAGTATATACTAGAGGACATAGAAAACGCTCACCTACAGTATATACTAGAGGACATAGAAAACGCACACCTACATTATATACTAGAGGACATAGAAAACGCACACCTACATTATCTACTAGAGGACATAGAAAACGCACACCTACATTATCTACTAGAGGACATAGAAAACGCACACCTACATTATATACTAGAGGACATAGAAAACGCACACCTACATTATATACTAGAGGACATAGAAAACGCACACCTACATTATATACTAGAGGACATAGAAAACGCACACCTACATTATATACTAGAGGACATAGAAAACGCACACCTACATTATATACTAGAGGACATAGAAAACGCACACCTACATTATATACTAGAGGACATAGAAAACGCACACCTACATTATATACTAGAGGACATAGAAAACGCACACCTACATTATATACTAGAGGACATAGAAAACGCACACCTACATTATATACTAGAGGACATAGAAAACGCACACCTACATTATATACTAGAGGACATAGAAAACGCACACCTACATTATATACTAGAGGACATAGAAAACGCACACCTACATTATATACTAGAGGACATAGAAAACGCACACCTACATTATATACTAGAGGACATAGAAAACGCACACCTACATTATATACTAGAGGACATAGAAAACGCACACCTACATTATATACTAGAGGACATAGAAAACGCACACCTACATTATATACTAGAGGACATAGAAAACGCACACCTACATTATATACTAGAGGACATAGAAAACGCACACCTACATTATATACTAGAGGACATAGAAAACGCACACCTACATTATATACTAGAGGACATAGAAAACACACCTACATTATATACTAGAGGACATAGAAAACGCACACCTACATTATATACTAGAGGACATAGAAAACGCACACCTACATTATATACTAGAGGACATAGAAAACGCACACCTACATTATATACTAGAGGACATAGAAAACGCACACCTACATTATATACTAGAGGACATAGAAACGCACACCTACATTATATACTAGAGGACATAGAAACGCACACCTACATTATATACTAGAGGACATAGAAAACGCACACCTACATTATATACTAGAGGACATAGAAAACGCACACCTACATTATATACTAGAGGACATAGAAAACGCACACCTACATTATATACTAGAGGACATAGAAAACGCACACCTACATTATATACTAGAGGACATAGAAAACGCACACCTACATTATATACTAGAGGACATAGAAAACGCACACCTACATTATATACTAGAGGACATAGAAAACGCACACCTACATTATATACTAGAGGACATAGAAAACGCACACCTACATTATATACTAGAGGACATAGAAAACGCACACCTACATTATATACTAGAGGACATAGAAAACGCACACCTACATTATATACTAGAGGACATAGAAAACGCACACCTACATTATATACTAGAGGACATAGAAAACGCACACCTACATTATATACTAGAGGACATAGAAAACGCACACCTACATTATATACTAGAGGACATAGAAAACGCACACCTACATTATATACTAGAGGACATAGAAAACGCACACCTACATTATATACTAGAGGACATAGAAAACGCACACCTACATTATATACTAGAGGACATAGAAAACGCACACCTACATTATATACTAGAGGACATAGAAAACGCACACCTACATTATATACTAGAGGACATAGAAAACGCACACCTACATTATATACTAGAGGACATAGAAAACGCACACCTACATTATATACTAGAGGACATAGAAAACGCACACCTACATTATATACTAGAGGACATAGAAAATGCACACCTACATTATATACTAGAGGACATAGAAAACGCACACCTACAGTATATACTAGAGGACATAGAAAACGCACACCTACAGTATATACTAGAGGACATAGAAAACGCACACCTACATTATATACTAGAGGACATAGAAACGCACACCTACATTATATACTAGAGGACATGAAAACGCACACCTACATTATATACTAGAGGACATAGAAAACGCACACCTACATTATATACTAGAGGACATAGAAAACGCACACCTACATTATATACTAGAGGACATAGAAAACGCACACCTACATTATATACTAGAGGACATAGAAAACGCACACCTACATTATATACTAGAGGACATAGAAAACGCACACCTACATTATATACTAGAGGACATAGAAAACGCACACCTACATTATATACTAGAGGACATAGAAAACGCACACCTACATTATATACTAGAGGACATAGAAAACGCACACCTACATTATATACTAGAGGACATAGAAAACGCACACCTACATTATATACTAGAGGACATAGAAAACGCACACCTACATTATATACTAGAGGACATAGAAAACGCACACCTACATTATATACTAGAGGACATAGAAAACGCACACCTACATTATATACTAGAGGACATAGAAAACGCACACCTACATTATATACTAGAGGACATAGAAAACGCACACCTACATTATATACTAGAGGACATAGAAAACGCACACCTACATTATATACTAGAGGACATAGAAAACGCACACCTACATGATATACTAGAGGACATAGCAAACGCACACCTACATTATATACTAGAGGACATAGAAAACACACACACCTACATTATATACTAGAGCACATAGAAAACGCACACCTATATGATATACTAGAGGACATAGAAAACGCACACCTACATGATATACTAGAGGACATAGAAAACACACACCTACATTATATACTAGAGGACATAGAAAACGCACACATACATTATGTGATTATTAGTATTACATGAAAACGAACTACGAAGGATTCCATCAAAGATATATCACATCTTTATTACAAAACACAAACTGAACAACTAATAATATTCCAAAATGTTTAAAACTGTGTATTTATATAGTTATTGTTTTTCATGTAAAAACACACTTTTCCAAAGTGTGCGTTTTCTATGTCATCTAGCATAGAACATCCGTGGTGTAATGGATGTGGTATCCGAGTAGTAATAGAGCGGTTGTGAGTTCGAGCACCGTCATAATCTAAGCGGTGTTGTCCTTAAGTAAGACACATAAATCCACACTGACCAGTACCTCTCCCTCGCGGAGATGGATTCCATCAGGAATTAGGTATCTAGTAGTTAGGAGCTATGTTGTATGAACGCTTCGCAATGGAACTGAAAGAACTGCACGGAAAATAGCTTGAGATATTTGACAATTGAAACAATCCTAATTACTTGTAATCCACTTCATTTGTTACATGCAAGTGTACGTTAAATTGCACACCTGTAATTCACTGTCTTCACTCTGTGAGTCTTCTTATATTTTTTCTTAGTACATTTCTCTGCGAGAGGTATACATATCATATGTTTCTGGAAATACAGTACGAATGCATTGCATCTTTCATAATTAGATTCCATTGTTACAATATATTATCTGAACATAAAAGAACTTCTTATTCCGAGATGGTGATCCGATCTTATTTGTTTTTCATTTGTTTTACAAACATGACATCCTGCATACACAAAGTGCGCATGATTATATGAATGTAAATGTAGAGTTCTCTTCGTTGGTTTCCAAATAATGCTGTTTTATTCTTTGCTGTTTCCTGTTTCAAAGACGATTTGTAACAAATAATATCAAATGTTGGTAGAAAAACCTGTGTTATGCAGCCACTTTCTGTGATTCCCTTGGCTGGTTGCTTAAGACAGGTTTGACTATACTCAACAAAAGTCTTAATCGGCCACAGTGTTTTATAATATCTGGAGCCAACTATTAATCATACAATATCAACATATTTTCACTTAATGCATTTTATTCCAGACACAGCAATTCATTGCATAACGGTCAGTAATAAAATGTATCAAATAAGATGATACGAATATTTATCTTAGTCTCTTAGATGGTTATTAGTTTGCTCCAAATACTGTAAAACACCGGGTGATCGATTAGAAATGTTGATGCGCGTAGACGTATATTTATATTTTAAACTTCTATATTTTGTCACATTGTTTGCATTTTTGTATATACATGTATAGTGGTATATGCAACACTACTCTTCCAGAACACTTTCTGGTGTAGAATAAAAACAAGAGCTAAGAATATACCCTCCCCAACCTCCCTTTTACTGTTAGCTTTTCACCTGATAACAAGCTATATTTTCAAATACTTATTATATATTTTGGTATTACTACATTATATGTTTATCTCTTAATCGCCATTTGTGCACAACATTATATATGCAATGGAGAAAATCTCAATAAGCTTAAGCTTCCGATTTAATCCATTTTCGTTTTGTATACAATGTATATGTAATGTACATTATTATCGAATAAATATGTTTAAACCAAGAATAAACCAAAACAGTACGTGCTCTATAACCGACTGCGCATCCAAATTAAATAGTATATTAACCTTGTCACACACGCACAATTATTTACACGTTTTGAAAATTCAAACATTTAATCAGACGGTAGTTCCAAAGTAGCACAGGACAAATATCGGAAACAGAAAAACAAACGCTTAAACGTGAGCTAAAGTCAAACAATACTAGCGAGGCAAATTTCAATATTTTGAAAGAACACAAACATATTAATTTAAAAACTGTGTAAATTTGAACATGCGCGTGAACAATGTTTAATCATATATAGCGTAGCTCTTCTCGATTCACATTGTAAATATGATTTTATTATTCCGTGTATTTATTCAAATGCTAGATGTAAATATTTCGTATTTATTAATTGCTGTTGCGCTGCTAGAATAAATTTGTTTTCTGATTTGATATATGCTTGTATCTACTTTGGATAATCGCACAGTATATTTGCAAAGATAGATAGTCCGCTGTGAAGTAAATTAATTTATTTCTGTTCAAGCGGATTAGTACATAGATCGTTAACGGGAAGGGGACCTTCCGTGAACGCGAACGTTATAGATACTAGCATAGACCACGTGAAGGATATTGGACGTTAGGCGAACACGGGACAATATATAGCGAATACCAGTGGAGAATAAGTAAACGGAATGGAATATTCCGCGAACACGGAACACGATATTGGACCTACTGTGAACAAGGAACATTGTATAGAGACTACAAGTATAGAACAAGTAAACGAAATGGAATCTTCCACGAACACGGAGCACGATATAGAAGATACTTGTGTAGAACATGTGAAGGATATTGGACCTTCTGTGAACAAGGAACATTGTATAGAGAATACAAGTGTAGAATAAGTAAACGAAATGGAATCTTCCTCAAACAAGGAACACGCTATATAATATTATGATAGTAGTGTAGAACAAGTAAAAGAGACGGAACCTTCAGCGAACAAGGAACATAATGTAGACGATACTAGTATATAATAAGTAAAGGATATTGGACCTGCAGCGAGAAAGGAACACCTCCAAGGAGCACGCTATATAATATTATGATAGTAGTGTAGAACAAGTAAAGAGATGGAACCTTCAGCGAACAAGGAACATAATGTAGAAGATATTAGTATATAATAAGTAAAGGATATTGGACATGCAGCGAAAAGGAACACGATATAGACGACACTAGTATAGAACAGTGTTGGTTTGTAATGGAATAATAATAGCAAACAACAAATTAACTAAGATACAGTTCGCGTCACACTTCTACTCCGCACATCGTTGTCGTCTCAACAATCATCCTAATAGACACGCATGTTCGTTAAACATTAACACGTAGTTGTTATATCTATTACTATATATTACTGGACATGTGCCAATGTTAGCGCAGTGGTTAGAGCGCTCGCTTCTCACCAATGCAATCCGGGTTTGATCCTCGGACCGGTAAATATGTGAGATAGTACGGTGGTCGCCAGATCGGACAAGTGGGTTTTCTCCGGGTACTCCGGTTTCTTCCCGCACGAATGACCACATTTACGCTTTCATCCGCGCCAACGAGAGTGATTAATATAAGTTGTTGAAACTTGCTTCGCAATCGTTGTAACATAAATGAAGTTTAAACTAATGTTTCGGCTTTCTTGACCTTCTATGTTTCCTTACGGAAACTAAATACAGATACATTAAAAATTAAAATTAAATTAATTCAATAATAACAATAATGACATTATAACGAGATAACTCATGTGAACAATTAAGTCCATCTACCATGAGGCCCTCAACACATTAAAGCATGACATAGCACAATGAAACATGTAAACAATGACCAGTCAGACTGGGATGGGAACTAAGATATAATGTAAGAGCATATTAAGTGATGGAATGAGATCTCTGGTGTATTAAAGCCATGCTACAGAACAGAGTAAGATAAAACTTCAAGTCTTTTTTGTTTGTAAATATATTGTAAGCTTTGTTTTGCATTGCCGCGTCTATCGTCGCTTTGAACTTGATTACCTAAGATATTTTGCTCAATTGTGTTTTACGTTTATTTATCGTCGCTACCGGTTGCCCATATGAGCGACGCCTCCTGAAGAGATTAGTCATTTTAGATGTTTGGAGGATAGTGCAATGATACAGACAGAGATCCATTCCAGCGTCTCCTCTGGTTCTTTTACGTGCACGGTGTACGTCACCGAATCGAGACCTCTGTTTTAAGTCCCACCTGAAAGACTGTTCATTTTATCAGGGTCAGACGGTGGATCGAACCTGCGATCCCTGGATTACCAGTACAGCGTATTTCCACTGGACTATAGATCCGTCTGTAGTTTTGCTCACCACGAAGGAACATCTTACATTTCTAAATCGTCGTTTGTGTTTTTTCTTCTCTGTTTTATTGTAGTTAACCGCCTTCCCCGTACCAACACTTAATTCGTCATTGTATTGAACATTCCAAATACTCGCCCATATGGTTTACCGGCGGCGAGGGTAAATAAACTCAATCATCATCACATTTCAAATGCTCGTGTTTATTTGCTCATATTTCCATTGCCCATGTTTGTCATTATGCAACAATAATATTTGTTCGCATGTTATTACAAACTGTCATGTTTGTAATCTGTTTTCCGTAAAATAAAGGCTGTCCGATTAGCACACTCGCTTCTCACCAATGCAACCCGGGTTCGATCCTCGGAGCGGGAAGTATGTGAGATGGTACGGTGGTCGCCGGATCGGACAGGTTGGGTTTTCTCTGGGTACTCCGGATTCATCACACACGACTGACCACATTTACGCTTTCATCCGCGCCAACGAAAGTGATTAATATAAGTTGTTAGAACTTGATTCGCAATCGTTGTAAAATAAATGAAGTTTACAAAATGTCATGTTTGTAATCTGTGTTCGGTAAAATAAAGATGCTGTTCTGTTCTATAAAACCTACATGTCTGTGGACAATATGTGAGAATATGCCATTTCACGAGTGTTTATAATATGCAACATGAAAACACGTGCAACTTAGGACCATATGTTATAACACTCGTGCACAAACTATGAAATGAGTTAATATCCTGACAGGCAGTACAATATTACAAATTAATTGCTTTATATTTTGATGTAAATGGCGCAATTTCTATCGCCTAGCAAACAACAGAAACATTCACACACGGCGTACAAAGGAAATTAAACCTTCGGACAATGGACGTATGCAAATATTTGCTATGACCACAAGTTTAATAACTACATTGGCTGTACATTAGCTAGATGATTGGTAGAAATGAACTGTAAACACGATCATGTAATAGAATCCGCACAAACACCATACGTACAATAACGAGCATCAAGGCAAGTTACGCAACCTGGGGCCGAGGTACGAACTTTGTATAGACCCGACATGTTTGACCATTTTTGTTGACATTTAATGTTTTATTCAATATTTGTTGACACTAAATTGAGTCAATACAGAATTGTAATTAGTCATATGTTCGTTTCCCTTGACTTGATCAATACTCTATCGTACCACTACGCTATCTCGACTCTAGCATACAACTGCGCTATCTCGACTATATCGTACCACTGCGCTATATCGACTCTATCGTACAACTGCGCTATCTCGACTATATCGTACCACTGCGCTATCTCGACTCTATCGTACAACTGCGCTATCTCGACTATATGGTACCACTGCGCTATCTCGACTCTATCGTACAACTGCGCTATCTCGACTATATGGTACCACTGCGCTATCTCGACTATCGTACAGCTGTGCTCTATCGTACCACTGCGTTCTCTCGACTATATCGTACCACTGCGCTATCTCGACTCTATCATACAACTGTGCTATCTCGACTATATCGTACCACTGCGCTATCTCGACTATGTCGTATCACTGCGCTATCTCAACTATATCGTACCACTACACTAACACGACTCTATCGTACCACTGCGCTATCTCGACTATCGTACTACTGCGCTATCTCGACTATATCGTACAACTGCGCTATCTCGACTATATCGTACCACTACACTCACTATCACGACTCTATCGTACCACTGCGCTATCTCGACTATCGTACTACTGCGCTTGCGCTATCTCGACTATCGTACTACTGCGCTCTCTCGACTCTATCGTACCACTGCGCAATCTAGACTATATCGTACCACTACGCTATTACGACCCTATCTTATTATGGAGTATTATGGGGAAATGCCGTCCCTCACCGTTTATACGGCATCAATGGTGAAACACAAAATGAATTGAAAATCTCCATGTCAGGAATTAACAAACGGAGGTGGTTTTTCATTATAAAATATTGCATTTAATGTCAATTAGAAATATGTTTGTAATGATTAGTTTTTCTGTATTGTTATGTTTACACATACTACTTATGCATCATGTTTCTGTCCTGTCTGTCTTTACGTTTATTTATCGTCGCTACCGGTTGCCCATATGAGCGACGCCTCCTGAAGAGATTAGTTATTTTAGATTTTGGAGGATAGTGCATGATACAGACAGAGACCCATTCCAGAATCTCCTCTGGTTCCTTTACGTGCACGGTGTAAAGCACCGACACGAGACCTCGGTTTAACGTCCCATCAATTATGTTTCTCTGTTCGATAATATATATATAATAATGTTATATATACAATCAAACTAGTAGTAAAAGTGGAAGTCGTGATAGCGCAGTGGATGCGCGTTCGCTTCAGGTGCTAAAGGTCCGGAGTTCGAGCCCCGCTGGAGCCGTTACGATTGTGCCCTTGGGCAAGGCATTTAATTTCCACGTTGCCTCTTCTCTCTCCCTCGTGGCGATGGATTCCATCAGGAATGAGGTCTCGAGAGTGATTAATATAAGTTGAAAGAACTTGTTTCGCAATCGAGCTAAAATAAATTTGTATAAACTATTAAAAGACCACGAAAGTAAAGGACAAAATCGGTCTCTACACAGGAATGGTCTCTTGACACAAATTAATTTGTTCCTTAACATCACAAACGTAAACTGAAAAAATGGTCTCTTAATACAAGTGGTCTGTTAATAGACTGGTCTTTCGAGCAAGTTGGACTGTACTCTGTATGTATTCGTGCGTTTTAAAGCCCAATTGGAATGAATACAGTAAAGTGTTTGTTTATTATAGTGTCACCCCTATTTAAAGGGCCAGCCATTTCTGACTTATGAGACACCTCTTTTTTATGAACATCCGACCTTCCCGAATCCTATGCTTGTGTGCCAGACGTCAGGCTGGTAGGCAATCGGTAACCATTATTTAACTAGCTGGCGGCTCACCAACCGGCCATATCAGAACGAACCCCTGACGAGATTCGAACCTTCGACCTCCCGCTCCGTAAGATGTGCTTATTTCTGACTATGTCATATATTGTAGATCTACGTAAAACTACTTTTTCAAAATAATTCCAAAATACAAGACGGCATTTCATATTATATTCACACAGAAACTCGATGATATAAAGTACCAAATATCAGACCAGAGAACTAGAAATCGACTTTTAAAAAAATCCCATTTAACGATGGCGAAACTTGATACAAGTGCACGCCATTCGCGGCAGCTAATAACTTATAATCCAGCGACAGGGAGTCGATCTGAGACTAAATCGTGCTCAACTCTTATGTCTCGTCATCGTAACGTAGCCACAATATTCCTTCATAATTATGTTTAAACAAACGAGAGTTGGAGAATTCCGTGTATGTCACGTACTGAATCAATTAAATTCGATGGGTAGATTTCAGAAATGTTTCCTATGTTTGCCGAATACTCTTGCTTTCGTCGTCTGAGTGTTCCAAATTGGGAGTGCGTGTTTACATAGAATCCCCGACCACCCATTATCCATTACTCGTATGTCATGTTTCCAGAAGAGCTATCCATCATCTAACGTCAAATATAACCAACAGATTAGCCCACATTTGTAAAATCATCAAGAAATACTTATTAGTTGTTATGATTCTGGTAGCTGTAACTTAGCTTTAAGTCACCCGGGATAGCATATCGCGGTATGAAATTTTGATTCTGGTAGTTATAGTTTAGCTTTAAGTCACCCGGGAGAGCATATCGCGTTATGAAATTTTGATTCTGGTAGTTCTAGTTTAGTTTTAAGTCACCCGGGATAGCATATCGCGGTATGCAATTTTGATTCTGGTAGTTATAGTTTAGCTTTAAGTCACCCGGGATAACATATCGCGGTATGAAATTTTGATTATGGTAGTTATAGTTTAGCCTTAAGTCACCCGGGATAGCATATCGCGGTATGAAATTTTGATTCTGGTAGTTATAGTTTAGCTTTAAGTCACACGGGATAACATATCGCGGTATGAAATTTTGATGCTCGTAGTCATAGTTCCAGTGATAATAGCTGGAGAGTCGCCATATAACCTAAGCTGTTGGTGACATTAACCCCCTGCCCCCGCCACCCCCCCCCCACAATAACAGAGGCGTCGTTTAAGTAGGCAACCGGTAACTGAAAAACACCCACATATATGATGTAATAATGAAAAACACCCACATATATGATGTAATAATGAAAAACACCCACATATATGATGTAATAATGAAAAACACCCACATATATGATGTATTAATGAAAAACACCCACATATATGATGTAATAATGAACTTACATTGAATTACCTGAAAGCTTATTTATACTAGTATGTTGGTTGAAAGTCATATAACTGTTTGATGCCAATATTGACAATGCTATCACGAGACACATTTCTATTTCACTACTAATAAATAGCTAATAATGAGTTACCAAACATAAATAATTTTGTAGAAAACATTACTGTCACCATCATCAGCATGTTGGTTACAAGCTCGCTATAACTATCATTAGCGTAGCTT
Source organism: Archivesica marissinica (assembly GCA_014843695.1). Classification (NCBI taxonomy): domain Eukaryota; kingdom Metazoa; phylum Mollusca; class Bivalvia; order Venerida; family Vesicomyidae; genus Archivesica; species Archivesica marissinica. The sequence goes on from CM026404.1 coordinate 7,648,239, forward strand.
ACAGACAGACAGACAGACAGACAGACAGACAGACAGACAGACAGACAGACAGACAGACAGACAGACAGACAGACAGACAGACAGACAGACAGACAGACAGACAGACAGACAGACAGACAGACAGACAGACAGACAGACAGACAGACAGACAGACAGACAGACAGACAGACAGACAACGACGACAGACAGACAGACAGACAGACAGACAGACAGACAGACAGACAGACAGACAGGACAGACAGACAGACAGACAGACAGACAGACAGACAGACAGACAGACAGACAGACAGACAGACAGACAGACAGACAGACAGACAGACAGACAGACAGACAGACAGACAGACAGACAGACAGACAGACAGACAGACAGACAGACAGACAGACAGACAGACAGACAGACAGACAGACAGACAGACAGACAGACAGATGATTTATTTAAGTCTCACCATTATACAGTAAATGATACAACATAAATATTATACACAGAATGCATGATATTATACATGTATTATCAAATAAAATACAAAGCCACTCAATAATGAGTTATGAGAGACTATGGGTAAATAAAATTGACACTTTGTAAAACATAAGACAACATCTTGAGCAATACTTTAAATACCTAAACGTAATTAATGATACAAAGTAAGAGGCTTAAATAAGACTTAAGACAGTTTCTATATCCCATTCATTTATTAATTGTACTAACCAGAAAAAAAGAAGGTTTATCAAATAAAACGTATTAAATTCTAAAAGAATTTGACTTAAAAAAAAGACATAATAATTACATAAAACAATTTACAAATTACAACATAAGAGCCATAAATATTAAAAATATGGGGCAGTCATATCATTATTGTGTATATCATTATCTATATAGAAGATCTCTTCTGGTAAGTAAAATATCACTGCAATATCCCTTGTTTCAGTCTTATCCTAACGAACGAACGAACGAACGAACATTTTTATACACATAAACTATACCGTTTCTAGTGACTAAATATACAGTATACCACATAAGCATATAATTATTGCAATATATGTAGGTTATAATTATTGCAATATATGTAGGTTATAATTATTGCAATATATGTAGGTTATAATTATTGCAATATATGTAGGTTATAATTATTGCAATATATGTAGGTTATGATTATTGCAATATATGTAGGTTATAATTATTACAATATATGTAGGTTATAATTATTACAATATATGTAGGTTATAATTATTGCAATATATGTAGGTTATAATTATTGCAATATATGTAGGTTATGATTATTGCAATATATGTAGGTTATAATTATTACAATATATGTAGGTTATAATTATTGCAATATATGTAGGTTATAATAATGGCAATATATGTAGGTTATAATTATTGCAATATATGTAGGTTATAATTATTGCAATATATGTAGGTTATAATTATTGCAATATATGTAGGTTATAATTATTGCAATATATGTAGGTTATAATTATTGCAATATATGTAGGTTATAATTATGGCAACACATGTAGGTTATAATTATGGCAACACATGTAGGTTATAATTATTGCAATATATGTAGGTTATAATTATTGCAATATATGTAGGTTATAATTATTACAATATATGTAGGTTATAATTATTGCAATATATGTAGGTTATAATTATTGCAATATATGTAGGTTATAATTATTGCAATATATGTAGGTTATAATTATGGCAATATATGTAGGTTATAATTATTGCAACACATATAGGGATGAACTATAGTGATGAGTAATAGAAATTTACTTGATCGAAATCTTAAATTTTAATGAATGTAATCGAAATGACACTGACATACATATATAAGCGATATACTGTATTTCATTTCCTCACCAATATAAGTACCATTCACAACAGAAAATGTAATATAAAGACCAAAATAGACACATTTAGAATAAATTAAAAACTTAGTCGATGATCCAGATACTGTAAGCAATACAGATTCTATAGTAATTCATATGTAGGGAATACGATTTGTAGAGAGATATAGCGCGAGATGATCCAGACACTGTAAGCAATACAGATTCTATAGTAATTCATATGTAGGGAATACGATTTGTAGAGAGATATAGCGCGAGATGATCCAGACACTGTAAGCAATACAGATTCCATAGTAATTCATATGTAGGGAATACGATTTGTAGAGAGATATAGCGCGAGATGATCCAGACACTGTAAGCAATACAGATTCTATAGTAATTCATATGTAGGGAATACGATTTGTAGAGAGATATAGCGCGAGATGATCCAGACACTGTAAGCAATACAGATTCTATAGTAATTCATATGTAGGGAATACGATTTGTAGAGAGATATAGCGTGAGATGAAACAGCCATAACGAAGCCTACTTCCAAGAAGTTTATACACATTTATCTTAGCTCGATTGCGAAACAAGTTCTTTCAACTTATATTAATCACTCTTGAGACCTCATTCCTGATGGAATCCATCGCCACGAGGGAGAGAGAAGAGGCAACATGGAATTTAAATGCCTTGCCTAAGGGCACAATCGTAACGGCTCCAGCGGTGCTCGAACTCCGGACCTTGCGAATTGAAGCAACCGCGCATCCACTGCGCTATCATGACTTCCAAGAAGTGTATCATAGGGTGTAGTCGGTCCACTGATTGGGTCCTCCCATCACAAGTACAATTTATTATTACAGTCAAACCTGTGTTAGTGGTCACCTCCATGCATTAAGCAGCCAACCTGTATTAAGCAGCCAGTTTCCACATTCCCAATATGCTGTTTTAGTTATGCATTGCTTCTATTAAACACCTCTATTAAGCAGACACTTTCTGTGATTCCCTTGGCTGGCTGCTTAAGACAGGCTTGACTGTATATTTATTCTTTTATTTCCTCTATTAAGCAGCCACCTGTGTTAAGCAGACACTTTCTGTGATTCCCTTGGCTGGCTGCTTAAGACAGGTTTGTTTGACTATAAAATATATACATACATAAACTGTTCTTGTCATAACTTCAAGTGGCTTTCTTTAAAAGTGTCATATTTTTTGGCAATGTATGCGGACAGTGTTTCGAGATGTATTTGTTTAGATGTCATATTACTGAACAAATCATCCAAAATGACCTTTGGCCCCTCTGGCCACGTGGGGCGGGCATGCTGAACAAGAAGCACCAATATTGTCTGAAAATTAAACCAACCTATTAGATTATGTCCGCGAAAGCATCTCCACTTGAGAACTTGCCTTTAGGAATGTCAAATAATGGATAGAGTTATATAGCATTCGCAAGAAGAGCTGACACGAACATGTTGTCCGTTAATTAGGGTTATTTGACTCGTGTTTATAGAATTGAAACGACCATGCAATTGGTCGGGCGGACACTTGACCACGAGTATGCCCGCACTTTCAAAAAAGTGAACAAAAAGAGGCGGTACGCTTTTTATTGTGAGATTAAGCGTTAACGAAGTTGTAAACAGTTGCCATGCAGCGTGAAAGTAAGAAAGCATCTCTAATTAACATTTTATAATTTTGCCACCATGAAAATAAAATTCACTTTAAAGTCATGTTTGAGATTGTTTAGATTTGTCTAGCGTGTTTATTTCTAAGTCTAATCTTAAATGAATATATATACAGTCAAACATGTGCTAGTGGTTACCTCCATTAAGCAGCCAATCTGTATTAAGCAGCCAGTTTCCAGATTCCCAATATATTCTTGTATTGTACATTTGACATATATTAAGCAATCACCTGTGCTAAGCAGCCACAATCGGTGGTTGTTGTTCGGTTCATTGAATGGCTGCTTAAGGCAGGTTTGACTGTATAAATAATGACACTATTTTATTTAATAATATTGTATTGCTCTATATACATGTATATAACAATAACATGCGTATAACCGATACATAATTAGCAAATGGGTTGGGCCACAAGTTCTGACAACATTAGTGATTGGCCCTCCCCATAGAAACGATTTGAACACTACAACATGAAAGAGGCGTTATTACGCAATCAAAAGCTTAAACGTGTACGTGTATGTTTTTACGTTTATTTATCGTCGCTACCGGTTGCCCATATGAGCGACGCCTCCCCCCTGAAGAGATTAGTTATTTTATATTTTTGGAGGATAGTGCAATGATACAGACAGAGACCCATTCCAGAGTCTCCTCTGTTTCTTTTACGTGCACGGTGAAAAGCACCGACACGAGACCTCGGTTTAACGTCCCATCTGAAAGACTGTTAATTTTATTAGGGTCAGACGGGGGATCGAACCTGCGATCCCTGGATTACCAGCCCAGCGTGTTACCACTGGACTACAGATCCGTCTGTAAATATGTGCATATGTTATATAGTATGATTATATGTAGTATTAGTCTAATGACACTATGGTAATAATACAACATAAATAGTTCAAATAAACAATTACACATAACAAGTACATAGCCATTATCGGCAGAATTAATATCACAAATTATTTCTATACAAATTACCCCATATTCCGTTGGAGTATTCATATATTATTATTAATACATTTTGTAAATTCTTAACCACAGGCGTTAGAACCATAATGGTAAGAACGGGGTTATAGAATTTGGCTGCGGCTTTCTGTGCGTGTGGTATGTTTGTCTGTTTGTCTGTCTGTCTGTCTGTCTGTCTGTCTGTCTGTCTGTCTGTCTGTCTGTCTGTCTGTCTGTCTGTCTGTCTGTCTGTCTGTCTGTCTGTCTGTCTGTCTGTCTGTCTGTCTGTCTGTCTGTCTGTCTGTCTGTCTGTCTGTCTGTCTGTCTGTCTGTCTGTCTGTCTGTCTGTCTGTCTGTCTGTCTGTCTGTCTGTCTGTCTGTCTGTCTGTCTGTCTGTCTGTCTGTCTGTCTGTCTGTCTGTCTGTCTGTCTGTCTGTCTGTCTGTCTGTCTGTCTGTCTGTCTGTCTGTCTGTCTGTCTGTCTGTCTGTCTGTCTGTCTGTCTGTCTGTCTGTCTGTCTGTCTGTCTGTCTGTCTGTCTGTCTGTCTGTCTGTCTGTCTGTATGTGTGTATGTATGGATTTTGATGAAACTAGAGGGTATGTTGATGAAGTTATAGGATTTGGGGGAAATATCGGTCAACGCATGTGGTCAGGGCGGTCAGCGAAGTGTCCATGTGTGAAACATTAGTGCGGTGGTTGCATCTCTCCGAGTGCTGTTCTCTAGTTCACATTGTAAAGCCCAGAAACAACTGTTCATTTCATACACTGATCATTAAGGAAAAGTACTAACGCATTTAAAAGTCTTAAAAATCACCCTTCATTCGTAATATATGATACAGCTTAGGGAGTAAATACACGTACACGTTAGACATGCACAGCGAGTGTAAACGCGGGGACACAATATAACAGCTTACAATTCCAAATTATTAAATAATCATTTTATTACCGCCATATACACGAAGAGCAAATATGAACAGACATAATATACAAGTACACGTTTTACATTGACACACATATACATACATATATACAAAGTAGTACCAGCGTACAATAATGGTCATAAGAATTGACATAACCATGCAGGTAGTAATGAGTGTACACCAATCATCATAAACGAAATACAAGGGAAAGAGATGATGGTGACACACACGCACACAAGCTGGTATAGGATTTTATAACCAAAACACCATTCTGCATTAGAGAAAAAAGGTTCAGTTGCCTAAAAACAACAAACTAGCAGGTATAATGAAGCAAACATGTTTAGTTTACTGACTTACAACAACTTTAAATTTGGAGCATTAGCCAAAATGCCTTAAAACATGTTATCATAAGTGTTTCGCTTGCGGTGTCTGAAAGTTCATGTTACTCCAATCCTGCAAGCATATCGTATATCTGTGTCTCGGGTGGTTGTGAGATATGGAAGTTGTGATAGCGCAGTGCTAGAACATTCGCTTCAGATGCGAAAAGCCCGGAATTCGAGCCCCGCTTGAGCCGTTACGATTGTGCCCTTAGGCACGGCATTTAAATACCACGTTGCCTCTTCTCTCTCCCTCGTGGCGATGGATTCCATCAGGAATGAGGTCTCCAGGGTGATTCTCGAGATGTTCAAGTACACTACAATTGTATTCTAGCAACTTTTCTTAGAAATCGTGACAGTCAGCTAGAACAGCAATACGACTTGACATTTCTAGATAAAAATATATGAAATAACCGGTCTGGGTTTCAAAATGAAAATACAGTCAACACTGTGTTAGTGGTCACCTCTATTAAGCAACCAACCTGTATTAAGCAGCCAGTTTCCAGAGTCCCAATATGCTGTTTTATTACACAATTGACCTCTAGTAAGCAGCCAATTGCGTTAAGCAGCCACTTTGTGGCATTCCCTTGGCTGGCTGCTTAATGCAAGTTTGACTGTATGTTATCCTGGGACAGGTTTAAGCTTACAATTACAAGGTATTAAATAAAGTAACACGAGCTATCCGCCACATGGTCATGGTTTGCCCTACCTCACAATCGTGATGAATCCTTTAAACACATTGTGGACCCGGGTCTAGATTCTGATCACCTCCAAAATCTAACGAGTTCGTCATTGACCCGAGGTCCAACCTTTCAGCAAAGTTCATGAAAATTTGCCTAATCTTGCAGATAGGTGTGTCGTTTATTTATCGTCGCTACTGGTTGCCCATATGAGCGACGTCTCCTGAAGAGACTAGTCATTTTAGATTTTAGATACAGACATAGACCCATTCCACAGTCTCCTCTGGTTCTTTTACGTGTACGGTGTAAAGCACCGACACGAGACCTCGGTTTAAAATCCCATCATCTGAAAGACTGTTAATTTTATTAAGGTTAGACGGGGGGATCGAACCTGCGATCCCTGGATTACCAGTCAAGCTTGTTACCACTGTACTACAGATCCGTCTGTAACGATAAACGGCAACGGAAACCTATAACCGCCTTAGTAAATGTAATTTCACACTTCTTATCTTACCATCACGGTAGGACACCCTAGACTGTAGACACGGACAGTGAGTGTGAACTCTACGACACGATTAAACTTACACGTCCACGATATTAAATAAAGTAATAATTCTATACTTCTTATTTTACCATTGTTTTTATCCGCGAGCCATGTATCGTATTTCTATGAACATATTGATTGTGGCCCGGCTTCTGCAGGTGCCAGTTATCTTCGCATCAGGATCCGTTTCCCAGCAATTCTAGAATTTCACCAATCCGCGTATAGATAAGCATCTGATTTTCAATTTTCACAATCAATGTTGTACTGTTAATAGAAACTAACTAATTCCGGTAGAATCGAAGTGTATTAAGGGATATGGAGACGCTTAATGACAAGACGTATCTGTATCCAGTTCACTTATAACTGTTGTCAGTAGCATCAGCAACATAAATTGTTGGTTTTCCATTGTTGACGTGTATTTCATGATTGCTATGTTTACTATCGTTTCTATCGTTTTCCGCAGGTTGCTTGGATGCGTCATGCAATACTCTTATTTGAAAGGTTATATATGGGATTTCCTACAAGTTCTATTGAGATAATATGTATATCTTGCTTTAGTATCGAGTTACAAGCATGCATAGTTTAGGATAGTTTATAGAAATTTAATTTAGCTCGATTGCGAAACAAGTTATTGCAACTTATATTAATCACGCTCGAGAACTATATGTATATCTAACTTTAGTATCGTGTTACAAGCATGCATATTTTAGGATAGTTTATACACATATAGTTTAGCTCGGTTGCGAAACAAGTTATTGCAACTTATATTAATCACTCTCGAGACCTCATTCCTGATGGAATCCATCGCCACGAGGGAGAGAGAAGAGGCAACGTGGAATTTAAGTGCCTTGCCTAAGGGTACAATCGTAACGGCTCCAGCGGGGCTCGAACTCCGGACATTTCGCACCTGAAGCGAACGCGCTACAACTGCACTATCACGACATCCACTTTATGGATATAAGTCATTGGGAGTGAAAACTTCTCTGACCGTCCTGATAATATGCCTTGCCCGAGTTCTCCCCAATTGAATCACTTCCCCCTAGACCTGACCTCTATATACCCACAAAGTTTCATCAAAATCCACCAACTACATGTTGAGTTATCCTGTCTACAGACATATCCACAGACAGACAGACATACATACAGACATATCCACACAGACAGACGCACAGACATATCCACACAGCAGACTCACATACGCAGCCAAAAACGATAACCATCTTTCCTAAGGCGAGGGTTAAATAACCCTCCTTCTGAATGCGGGGATTAGATACCATATTTAATCATTTATTGCTAAACAACATTAACCACTTTGATGAAAGAATGCAATAAGCAATAAACCATTGCTTTAAATATGTACACAATATGTACACATGCTTTGTTCACGCTAATCGTTTCAACTCTGCTAGGCTGGCGTTTAATGTTGTAATTACCTGAGGGTGACAGTGTCCAGGCGGTACTGGGAGAGCGCTATTGACGATAACACGTCCCGTTTTAAAGGAGATAATGAACTCGATCCCGAAACAATGCAATGCTTAGAAAACTGGTTTTCCCCAGTAAAGTTGCGATGGTTATTCTTTCACGTAAATTAGTGATTAAATAAAAACATTTAGCTTTAATGGCATATGTGACCTTCTGTGATTAACGATCTAAACCATGCATGTTCGTGTTCTCAAGCTTGGGGGTTGGGACAGGAACCTACATAGATCAAGCTTGGGGTTGGGACAGGAACCTACAAAGATCAAGCTTGGTGTTGGGACAGGAACCTACATAGATCAAGCTTGGGGTTGGGGCAGGAACCTACATAGATCAAGCTTGGGGTTGGGACAGGAACCTACATAGATCAAGCTTGGGGTTGGGGCAGGAACCTACAAAGATCAAGCTTGGGGTTGGGACAGGAACCTACATAGATCAAGCTTGGGGTTGGGACAGGAACCTACATAGATCAAGCTTGGGGTTGGGACAGGAACCTACATAGATCAAGCTTGGGGTTGGGACAGGAACCTACATAGATCAAGCTTGGGGTTGGGACAGGAACCTACAAAGATCAAGCTTGGGGTTGGGGCAGGAACCTACATAGATCAAGCTTGGGGTTGGGGCAGGAACCTACATAGATCAAGCTTGGGGTTGGGACAGGAACCTACATAGATCAAGCTTGGGTTGGGGCAGGAACCTACATAGATCAAGCTTGGGGTTGGGGCAGGAACCTACATAGATCAAGCTTGGGGTTGGGACAGGAACCTACATAGATCAAGATTGGGGTTGGGGCAGGAACCTACATTGATCAAGCTTGGGGTTGGGACAGGAACCTACATAGATCAAGCTTGGGGTTGGGGCAGGAACCTACATTGATCAAGCTTGGGGTTGGGGCAGGAACCTACACAGATCAAGATTGGGGTTGGGGCAGGAACCTACACAGATCCAGGCTGGGAGTAGTGGATATGACTCGAAGTACTTTTACAATGTTTATTGCGTGGACAATTGCAATTGTTTTATACATTAAATTAATACTGGATATCACCAAGCACATGAAATCGCATGATTCACTTAACTGTTCAATCTCAATTAATATAATGTGCAGCAAATATACCGCTGATTAATGCGCCATAAATAAATCATTGTTTTGTGGCATTGAAAAAAAGATCTTTTAGCCAAAATCACCTTATTTTAACACTTTCTCCAACTTGCAATAAATGCAGATGTTTATCATATGTTGTATAAAATGTGTCGGATAACAATACCATTGATTCAAATTAATATTTAGGAAGCTCAAAATATGAGATGAAAAACATTAATTTACATTTGCAGGTATACATATAGGCGTATCATATCACACATATAATATATAAAATCCGGCACAAGAAGTGTGTGTGTGTGTGTGTGTGTGTGTTTTGCGTTTATTTATCGTCGCTACCGGTTGCCCATATGAGCGACGCCTCCTGAAGAGATTAGTTATTTTAGATGTTGGAGGATAGTGCATGATACAGACAGAGACCAATTCCAGAATCTCCTCTGGTTCTTTTGCGTGCACGGTGTAAAGCACCGACATGAGACCTCGGTTTAACGTCCCATCTGAAAGGCTGTTCATTTTATTAGGGTCAGACGGGGGGATCGAACCTGCGATCCCTGGATTACCAGTCCAGCGGGTTACCACTGGACTACAGATCCGTCTGTCTGGTACAAGTATACTATTATATATATATAAAACAAGATCACGTGGGCTTTGTAACGTTTCTTGCATCCATATATTGACAACCAATCATTTATTGATGAAATATGTTATCTTTTATATTCTTTATATAACCAGCTCATATAGTCATATAATACAATGGCGATCGTCGTTGCCCTTAATCTATATTTTGAATTATTTGTTATAGCAATTACTTCCCTTTGGTCCGTAAATTAGATATGGACATATTCTATCCTGACAGTCCTGTATGTAACCAGCATGCTTGCACGTAAATTGGATATGGACATATTCTATCCTGACAGTCCCGTATGCTTGCACGTAAATTGGATATGGACATATTCTATCCTGACAGTCCGGTATGCTTGCACGTAAATTGGATATGGACACATTCTATCCTGACAGTCCAGTATGCTTGCACGTAAATTGGATATGGACACATTCTATCCTGACAGTCATGTATGCTTGCACGTAAATTGGATATGGACACATTCTATCCTGACAGTCTATATAAAAGAGAAGAAATTCCGCATAGCCCTCACTAAATTACGGTTGTCATCACATACCCTCGAAATAGAAAGAGGTAGATATATTAATTTATCTAGAAATGACCGAACTTGCCAAAATTGTAATTCAAATACCTTGGAAAATTAATACCATTTTCTACTAGTTTGCTCAAAATTCAGAAACCTTAGAAATAAGCATCTGAAACAGTATTATTGCCATTGGTCTAATATGCACAAAATGAAAAATTTATTCTGTGAAAAATCGAAAACCACCATTCTAAATATTTCCAAATATATATATTTTGCAAATTTATCAAGAGTATGACCACATTATGTGTTCAACCCATTGAATATATAACTGAACTGTATTGTAAACATGCTTAACGTCTAGTCATAATGAACATTCATGGTATTATACACTCAAGAAATGCGCACGTTTTGCTACCATGCTAATTCTGATAATTTCTACTAATTTTCATTATTGTACGTGTTGTAAGTATACACATGTATATCATATGTATTACATGCTTCTCTGTAAACCATGTTTCCAATTGTATGTATATATATATGCTTACTATAAGCAATGTTATTGTGCTTTATGTAATAAAATGTTGAATTGAATTGAAATGTATGCTTGCACGTAATTGGATATGGACACATTCTATCCCGACAGTCCTGTATGTAACCAGCATGCTTGCACGTAAATTGGATATGGACATATTCTACCCTGACAGTCCTGTATGTAACCTGTATGCTTGCACGTAAATTGGATATGGACATATTCTATCCTGACAGTCCGGTATGTAACCGGTATGCTTGCACGTACATTGGATATGGACATATTCTATCCTGACAGTCCTGTATGCTTGCACGTAAATTGGATATGGACACATTCAATCCTGACAGTCCTGTATGCTTGCACGTAATTGGATATGGACACATTCTATCCCGACAGTCCTGTATGTAACCAGCATGCTTGCACGTAAATTGGATATGGACATATTCTACCCTGACAGTCCTGTATGTAACCTGTATGCTTGCACGTAAATTGGATATGGACATATTCTATCCTGACAGTCCTGTATGTAACCGGTATGCTTGCACGTAAATTGGATATGGACATATTATATCCTGACAGTCCTGTATGTAACCAGTATGCTTGCACGTACATTGGATATGTACATATTCTATCCTGACAGTCCTGTATGTAACCGGTATGCTTGCACGTAAATTGGATATGGACACATTCTATCCTGACAGTCCTGCATGTAACCAGTATGCTTGCACGTAAATTGGATATGGACACATTCTATCCCGACAGTCCAGTATGCTTGCACGTAAATTGGATATGGACATATTCTATCCTGACAGTCCGGTATGTAACCGGTATGCTTGCACGTAAATTGGATATGGATATATTCTATCCTGACAGTCCGGTATGTAACCGGTATGCTTGCACGTAAATTGGATATGGACATATTCAATCCTGACAGTCCAGTTTGCTTGCACGTAAATTGGATATGGACACATACCATCCTGACAGTCCTGTATGTAACCGGTAAGCTTGCACGTAAATTGGATACGGACATATTCTATCCTGACAGTCCTGTATGTAACCAGTATGCTTGCACGTAAATTGGATATGGACACATTCTATCCTGACATTCCGGTATGTAACCTGTATACTTGCATGTAAATTGGATATGGACATATTCTATCCTGACAGTCCGGTATGTAACCGGTATGCTTGCACGTAAATTGGATATGGACATATTCTATCCAGAGAGTCCGGTATGTAACCGGTATGCTTGCACGTAAATTGGATATGGACATATTCTATCATGACAGTCTGGTATGCTTGCACGTAAATTGGATATGGACACATTCTATCCTGACAGTCCAGTATGCTTACACGTAAATTGGATATGGACACATTCTATCCTGACAGTCATGTATGCTTGCACGTAAATTGGATATGGACACATTCTATCCTGACAGTCTATATAAAAGAGAAGAAATTCCGCATAGCCCTCACTAAATTACGGTTGTCATCACATACCCTCGAAATAGAAAGAGGTAGATATATTAATTTATCTAGAAATGACCGAACTTGCCAAAATTGTAATTCAAATACCTTGGAAAATTAATACCATTTTCTACTAGTTTGCTCAAAATTCAGAAACCTTAGAAATAAGCATCTGAAACAGTATTATTGCCATTGGTCTAATATGCACAAAATGAAAAATTTATTCTGTGAAAAATCGAAAACCACCATTCTAAATATTTCCAAATATATATATTTTGCAAATTTATCAAGAGTATGACCACATTATGTGTTCAACCCATTGAATATACAACTGAACTGTATTGTAAACATGCTTAAAGAAATGCGCACGTTTTGCTACCATGCTAATTCTGATAATTTCTACTAATTTTCATTATTGTACGTGTTGTAAGTATACACATGTATATCATATGTATTACATGCTTCTCTGTAAACCATGTTTCCAATTGTATGTATATATATATGCTTACTATAAGCAATGTTATTGTGCTTTATGTAATAAAATGTTGAACTGAATTGATATGTATGCTTGCACGTAATTGGATATGGACATATTCTATCCCGACAGTCCTGTATGTAACCAGCATGCTTGCACGTAAATTGATATGGACATATTCTACCCTGACAGTCCTGTATGTAATCTGTATGCTTGCACGTAAATTGGATATGGACATATTCTATCCTGACAGTCCGGTATGTAACCGGTATGCTTGCATGTAAATTGGATATGGACATATTCTATCCTGACAGTCCTGTATGCTTGCACGTAAATTGGATATGGACATATTCTATCCTGACAGTCCTGTATGCTTGCACGTACATTGGATATGGACATATTCTATCCTGACAGTCCTGTATGCTTGCACGTAAATTGGATATGGACATATTCAATCCTGACAGTCCAGTATGCCTGCACGTAAATTGGATATGGACATATTCTATCCTGACAGTCCAGTATGCTTGCACGTAAATTGGATATGGACATATTATATCCTGACAGTCCTGTATGTAACCAGTATGCTTGCACGTACATTGGATATGTACATATTCTATCCTGACAGTCCTGTATGTAACCGGTATGCTTGCACGTAAATTGGATATGGACATATTCTATCCTGACAGTCCTGCATGTAACCGGTATGCTTGCAGATAAATTGGATATGGACACATTCTATCCTGACAGTCCTGTATGTAACCATTATGCTTGCACGTAAATTGGATATGGACACATTCTATCCTGATAGTCCTGCATGTAACCGGTATGCTTGCACGTAAATTGGATATGGACACATTCTATCTTGACAGTCCTGCATGTAACCAGTATGCTTGCACGTAAATTGGATATGGACACATTCTATCCCGACAGTCCAGTATGCTTGCACATAAATTGGATATGGACATATTCTATCCTGACAGTCCTGTATGTAACCCATATGCTTGCACGTACATTGGATATGTACATATTCTATCCTGACAGTCCTGTATGTAGCCGGTATGCTTGCACGTAAATTGGATATGGACATATTCTATCCTGACAGTCCTGCATGTAACCGGTATGCTTGCATGTAAATTGGATATGGACACATTCTATCCTGACAGTCCTCTATGTAACCATTATGCTTGCACGTAAATTGGATATGGACACATTCTATCCTGACAGTCCTGCATGTAACCGGTATGCTTGCACGTAAATTGGATATGGACACATTCTATCCTGACAGTCCAGTATGCTTGCACGTAAATTGGATATGGACACATTCTATCCCGACAGTCCAGTATGCTTGCACGTAAATTGGATATGGACATATTCTATCCTGACAGTCCGGTATGTAACCGGTATGCTTGCGCGTAAATTGGATATGGATATATTCTATCCTGACAGTCCTGTATGCTTGCACGTAAATTGGATATGGATATATTATATCCTGACAGTCCAGTATGCTTGCACGTAAATTGGATATGGACATATTCTATCCTGACAGTCCGGTATGTAACCGGTATGCTTGCACGTATATTGGATATGGACATATTCTATCCTGACAGTCCAGTTTGCTTGCACGTAAATTGAATATGGAAACATACTATCCTGACAGTCCTGTATGTAACCGGTAAGCTTGCACGTAAATTGGATACGGACATATTCTATCCTGACAGTCCAGTATGTTACCAGTATGCTTGCACGTAAATTGGATATGGACATATTCTATCCTGACAGTCCGGTATGTAACCGGTATGCTTGCACGTAAATTGGATATGGACATATTCTATCCAGACATTCCGGTATGTAACCGGTATGCTTGCATGTAAATTGGATATGGACATTCTATCCTAACAGTCCTGTATGCTTGCACGTAAATTGGATATGGACACATTCTATCCTGACAGTCCTGTATGTAACCGGTATGTTTACACGTAAATTGGATATGGACATTCTATCCTGACAGTCCTGTATGCTTGCACGTATATTGGATATGGACACATTCTATCCTGACAGTCCTGTATGTAACCGGTATGCTTGCACATAAATTGGATATGGACATTCTATCCTGACCGCCCAGTATGCTTGCACGTAAATTGGATATGGACATATTCTATCCTGACAGTCCTGTATGTAACCAGTATGGTTGCACGTAAATTGGATATGGACACATTCTATCCTCACAGTCCTGCATGTAACCGGTATGCTTGCACGTAAATTGGATATGGACACATTCTATCCTGACAGTCCTGCATGTAACCAGTATGCTTGCACGTAAATTGGATATGGACACATTCTATCCCGACAGTCCAGTATGCTTGCACGTAAATTGGATATGGACATATTCTATCCTGACAGTCCGGTATGTAACCGGTATGCTTGCACGTAAATTGGATACGGACATATTCTATCCTGACAGTCCTGTATGTTACCAGTATGCTTGCACGTCAATTGGATATGGACATATTCTATCCTGACAGTCCGGTATATAACCGGTATACTTGCACGTAAATTGGATATGGACATATTCTATCCTGACAGTCCAGTTTGCTTGCACGTAAATTGAATATGGAAACATACTATCCTGACAGTCCTGTATGTAACCGGTAAGCTTGCACGTAAATTGGATACGGACATATTCTATCCTGACAGTCCTGTATGTTACCAGTATGCTTGCACGTAAATTGGATATGGACATATTCTATCCTGACAGTCCGGTATGTAACCGGTATGCTTGCACGTAAATTGGATATGGACATATTCTATCCAGACAGTCCGGTATGTAACCGGTATGCTTGCATGTAAATTGGATATGGACATTCTATCCTAACAGTCCTGTATGCTTGCACGTAAATTGGATATGGACACATTCTATCCTGACAGTCCTGTATGTAACCGGTATGCTTGCACGTAAATTGGATATGGACATTCTATCCTGACAGTCCTGTATGCTTGCACGTATATTGGATATGGACACATTCTATCCTGACAGTCCTGTATGTAACCGGTATGCTTGCACATAAATTGGATATGGACATTCTATCCTGACCGCCCAGTATGCTTGCACGTAAATTGGATATGGACATATTCTATCCTGACAGTCCTGTATGTAACCAGTATGGTTGCACGTAAATTGGATATGGACACATTCTATCCTCACAGTCCTGCATGTAACCGGTATGCTTGCACGTAAATTGGATATGGACACATTCTATCCTGACAGTCCTGCATGTAACCAGTATGCTTGCACGTAAATTGGATATGGACACATTCTATCCCGACAGTCCAGTATGCTTGCACGTAAATTGGAAATGGACATATTCTATCCTGACAGTCCGGTATGTAACCGGTATGCTTGCACGTAAATTGGATACGGACATATTCTATCCTGACAGTCCTGTATGGTACCAGTATACTTGCACGTCAATTGGATATGGACATATTCTATCCTGACAGTCCGGTATATAACCGGTATACTTGCACGTAAATTGGATATGGACATATTCTATCCTGACAGTTCGGTATGTAACCGGTATGCTTGCACGTAAATTGGATATGGACATATTCTATCCAGACAGTCCGGTATGTAACCGGTATGCTTGCACGTAAATTGGATATGGACATTCTATCCTAACAGTCCTGTATGCTTGCACGTAAATTGGATATGGACACATTCTATCCTGACAGTCCTGTATGTAACCGGTATGCTTGCACGTAAATTGGATATGGACATTCTATCCTGACAGTCCTGTATGCTTGCACGTATATTGGATATGGACACATTCTATCCTGACAGTCCTGTATGTAACCGGTATGCTTGCACGTAAATTGGATATGGACACATTCTATCATGACAGTCCTGTATGTAACCAGTATGTTTGCACGTACATTGGATATGGACACATTCTATCCCGACAGTCCTGTATGCTTGCACGTAAATTGGATATGGACATATTCTATCCTGACAGTCCTGTATGCTTGCACGTAAATTGTATATGGACATATTCTATCCTGACAGTCCTGTATGCTTGCACGTAAATTGGATATGGACACATGCTATCCTGACAGTCCTGTATGCTTGCACGTAAATTGGATATGGACACATTCTATCCTGACAGTCCAGTATGCCTGCACGTAAATTGGATATGGACATATTCTATCCTGACAGTCCTGTATGCTTGCACGTAAATTGGATATGGACATATCATATCTTGACAGTCCTGTATGTAACCAGTATGCTTGCACGTACATTGGATATGTACATATTCTATCCTGACAGTCCTGTATGTAACCGGTATGCTTGCACGTAAATTGGATATGGACATATTCTATCCTGACAGTCCTGCATGTAACCGGTATGCTTGCATGTAAATTGGATATGGACACATTCTATCCTGACAGTCCTCTATGTAACCATTATGCTTGCACGTAAATTGGATATGGACACATTCTATCCTGACAGTCCTGCATGTAACCGGTATGCTTGCACGTAAATTGGATATGGACACATTCTATCCTGACAGTCCAGTATGCTTGCACGTAAATTGGATATGGACACATTCTATCCCGACAGTCCAGTATGCTTGCACGTAAATTGGATATGGACATATTCTATCCCGACAGTCCTGTATGTAACCGGTATGCTTGCACGTAAATTGGATATGGACATATTCTACCCTGACAGTCCTGTATGTAATCTGTATGCTTGCACGTAAATTGGATATGGACATATTCTATCCTGACAGTCCGGTATGTAACCGGTATGCTTGCATGTAAATTGGATATGGACATATTCTATCCTGACAGTCCTGTATGCTTGCACGTAAATTGGATATGGACATATTCTATCCTGACAGTCCTGTATGCTTGCACGTACATTGGATATGGACATATTCTATCCTGACAGTCCTGTATGCTTGCACGTAAATTGGATATGGACATA
This sequence comes from Archivesica marissinica, assembly GCA_014843695.1. Taxonomy (NCBI): domain Eukaryota; kingdom Metazoa; phylum Mollusca; class Bivalvia; order Venerida; family Vesicomyidae; genus Archivesica; species Archivesica marissinica. The sequence goes on from CM026404.1 coordinate 7,666,382, forward strand.
TTCAATCCTGACAGTCCAGTATGCCTGCACGTAAATTGGATATGGACATATTCTATCCTGACAGTCCAGTATGCTTGCACGTAAATTGGATATGGACATATTATATCCTGACAGTCCTGTATGTAACCAGTATGCTTGCACGTACATTGGATATGTACATATTCTATCCTGACAGTCCTGTATGTAACCGGTATGCTTGCACGTAAATTGGATATGGACATATTCTATCCTGACAGTCCTGCATGTAACCGGTATGCTTGCAGATAAATTGGATATGGACACATTCTATCCTGACAGTCCTGTATGTAACCATTATGCTTGCACGTAAATTGGATATGGACACATTCTATCCTGATAGTCCTGCATGTAACCGGTATGCTTGCACGTAAATTGGATATGGACACATTCTATCTTGACAGTCCTGCATGTAACCAGTATGCTTGCACGTAAATTGGATATGGACACATTCTATCCCGACAGTCCAGTATGCTTGCACATAAATTGGATATGGACATATTCTATCCTGACAGTCCTGTATGTAACCCATATGCTTGCACGTACATTGGATATGTACATATTCTATCCTGACAGTCCTGTATGTAGCCGGTATGCTTGCACGTAAATTGGATATGGACATATTCTATCCTGACAGTCCTGCATGTAACCGGTATGCTTGCATGTAAATTGGATATGGACACATTCTATCCTGACAGTCCTCTATGTAACCATTATCCTTGCACGTAAATTGGATATGGACACATTCTATCCTGACAGTCCTGCATGTAACCGGTATGCTTGCACGTAAATTGGATATGGACACATTCTATCCTGACAGTCCAGTATGCTTGCACGTAAATTGGATATGGACACATTCTATCCCGACAGTCCAGTATGCTTGCACGTAAATTGGATATGGACATATTCTATCCTGACAGTCCGGTATGTAACCGGTATGCTTGCACGTAAATTGGATATGGATAAATTCTATCCTGACAGTCCTGTATGCTTGCACGTAAATTGGATATGGATATATTCTATCCTGACAGTCCAGTATGCTTGCACGTAAATTGGATATGGACATATTCTATCCTGACAGTCCGGTATGTAACCGGTATGCTTGCACGTAAATTGGATATGGACATATTCTATCCTGACAGTCCGGTATGTAACCGGTATGCTTGCACGTATATTGGATATGGACATATTCTATCCTGACAGTCCAGTTTGCTTGCACGTAAATTGAATATGGAAACATACTATCCTGACAGTCCTGTATGTAACCGGTAAGCTTGCACGTAAATTGGATACGGACATATTCTATCCTGACAGTCCTGTATGTTACCAGTATGCTTGCACGTAAATTGGATATGGACATATTCTATCCTGACAGTCCGGTATGTAACCGGTATGCTTGCACGTAAATTGGATATGGACATATTCTATCCAGACATTCCGGTATGTAACCGGTATGCTTGCATGTAAATTGGATATGGACATTCTATCCTGACAGTCCTGTATGTAACCGGTATGTTTACACGTAAATTGGATATGGACATTCTATCCTGACAGTCCTGTATGCTTGCACGTATATTGGATATGGACACATTCTATCCTGACAGTCCTGTATGTAACCGGTATGCTTGCACATAAATTGGATATGGACATTCTATCCTGACCGCCCAGTATGCTTGCACGTAAATTGGATATGGACATATTCTATCCTGACAGTCCTGTATGTAACCAGTATGGTTGCACGTAAATTGGATATGGACACATTCTATCCTCACAGTCCTGCATGTAACCGGTATGCTTGCACGTAAATTGGATATGGACACATTCTATCCTGACAGTCCTGCATGTAACCAGTATGCTTGCACGTAAATTGGATATGGACACATTCTATCCCGACAGTCCAGTATGCTTGCACGTAAATTGGATATGGACATATTCTATCCTGACAGTCCGGTATGTAACCGGTATGCTTGCACGTAAATTGGATACGGACATATTCTATCCTGACAGTCCTGTATGTTACCAGTATGCTTGCACGTCAATTGGATATGGACATATTCTATCCTGACAGTCCGGTATATAACCGGTATACTTGCACGTAAATTGGATATGGACATATTCTATCCTGACAGTCCAGTTTGCTTGCACGTAAATTGAATATGGAAACATACTATCCTGACAGTCCTGTATGTAACCGGTAAGCTTGCACGTAAATTGGATACGGACATATTCTATCCTGACAGTCCTGTATGTTACCAGTATGCTTGCACGTAAATTGGATATGGACATATTCTATCCTGACAGTCCGGTATGTAACCGGTATGCTTGCACGTAAATTGGATATGGACATATTCTATCCAGACAGTCCGGTATGTAACCGGTATGCTTGCATGTAAATTGGATATGGACATTCTATCCTAACAGTCCTGTATGCTTGCACGTAAATTGGATATGGACACATTCTATCCTGACAGTCCTGTATGTAACCGGTATGCTTGCACGTAAATTGGATATGGACATTCTATCCTGACAGTCCTGTATGCTTGCACGTATATTGGATATGGACACATTCTATCCTGACAGTCCTGTATGTAACCGGTATGCTTGCACATAAATTGGATATGGACATTCTATCCTGACCGCCCAGTATGCTTGCACGTAAATTGGATATGGACATATTCTATCCTGACAGTCCTGTATGTAACCAGTATGGTTGCACGTAAATTGGATATGGACACATTCTATCCTCACAGTCCTGCATGTAACCGGTATGCTTGCACGTAAATTGGATATGGACACATTCTATCCTGACAGTCCTGCATGTAACCAGTATGCTTGCACGTAAATTGGATATGGACACATTCTATCCCGACAGTCCAGTATGCTTGCACGTAAATTGGATATGGACATATTCTATCCTGACAGTCCGGTATGTAACCGGTATGCTTGCACGTAAATTGGATACGGACATATTCTATCCTGACAGTCCTGTATGGTACCAGTATACTTGCACGTCAATTGGATATGGACATATTCTATCCTGACAGTCCGGTATATAACCGGTATACTTGCACGTAAATTGGATATGGACATATTCTATCCTGACAGTTCGGTATGTAACCGGTATGCTTGCACGTAAATTGGATATGGACATATTCTATCCAGACAGTCCGGTATGTAACCGGTATGCTTGCACGTAAATTGGATATGGACATTCTATCCTAACAGTCCTGTATGCTTGCACGTAAATTGGATATGGACACATTCTATCCTGACAGTCCTGTATGTAACCGGTATGCTTGCACGTAAATTGGATATGGACATTCTATCCTGACAGTCCTGTATGCTTGCACGTATATTGGATATGGACACATTCTATCCTGACAGTCCTGTATGTAACCGGTATGCTTGCACGTAAATTGGATATGGACACATTCTATCATGACAGTCCTGTATGTAACCAGTATGTTTGCACGTACATTGGATATGGACACATTCTATCCCGACAGTCCTGTATGCTTGCACGTAAATTGGATATGGACATATTCTATCCTGACAGTCCTGTATGCTTGCACGTAAATTGTATATGGACATATTCTATCCTGACAGTCCTGTATGCTTGCACGTAAATTGGATATGGACACATGCTATCCTGACAGTCCTGTATGCTTGCACGTAAATTGGATATGGACACATTCTATCCTGACAGTCCAGTATGCCTGCACGTAAATTGGATATGGACATATTCTATCCTGACAGTCCTGTATGCTTGCACGTAAATTGGATATGGACATATCATATCTTGACAGTCCTGTATGTAACCAGTATGCTTGCACGTACATTGGATATGTACATATTCTATCCTGACAGTCCTGTATGTAACCGGTATGCTTGCATGTAAATTGGATATGGACACATTCTATCCTGACAGTCCTCTATGTAACCATTATGCTTGCACGTAAATTGGATATGGACACATTCTATCCTGACAGTCCTGCATGTAACCGGTATGCTTGCAAGTAAATTGGATATGGACACATTCTATCCTGACAGTCCAGTATGCTTGCACGTAAATTGGATATGGACACATTCTATCCCGACAGTCCAGTATGCTTGCACGTAAATTGGATATGGACATATTCTATCCTGACAGTCCGGTATGTAACCGGTATGCTTGCACGTAAATTGGATATGGACATATTCTATCCTGACAGTCTAGTTTGCTTGCACGTAAATTGGATATGGACACATACTATCCTGACAGTCCTGCATGTAACCGGTATGCTTGCACGTAAATTGGATATGGACACATTCTATCTTGACAGTCCTGCATTAACCAGTATGCTTGCACGTAAATTGGATATGGACACATTCTATCCCGACAGTCCAGTATGCTTGCACATAAATTGGATATGGACATATTCTATCCTGACAGTCCTGTATGTAACCCATATGCTTGCACGTACATTGGATATGTACATATTCTATCCTGACAGTCCTGTATGTAGCCGGTATGCTTGCACGTAAATTGGATATGGACATATTCTATCCTGACAGTCCTGCATGTAACCGGTATGCTTGCATGTAAATTGGATATGGACACATTCTATCCTGACAGTCCTCTATGTAACCATTATGCTTGCACGTAAATTGGATATGGACACATTCTATCCTGACAGTCCTGCATGTAACCGGTATGCTTGCACGTAAATTGGATATGGACACATTCTATCCTGACAGTCCAGTATGCTTGCACGTAAATTGGATATGGACACATTCTATCCCGACAGTCCAGTATGCTTGCACGTAAATTGGATATGGACATATTCTATCCTGACAGTCCGGTATGTAACCGGTATGCTTGCACGTAAATTGGATATGGATAAATTCTATCCTGACAGTCCTGTATGCTTGCACGTAAATTGGATATGGATATATTCTATCCTGACAGTCCAGTATGCTTGCACTTAAATTGGATATGGACATATTCTATCCTGACAGTCCGGTATGTAACCGGTATGCTTGCACGTAAATTGGATATGGACATATTCTATCCTGACAGTCCGGTATGTAACCGGTATGCTTGCACGTATATTGGATATGGACATATTCTATCCTGACAGTCCAGTTTGCTTGCACGTAAATTGAATATGGAAACATACTATCCTGACAGTCCTGTATGTAACCGGTAAGCTTGCACGTAAATTGGATACGGACATATTCTATCCTGACAGTCCTGTATGTTACCAGTATGCTTGCACGTAAATTGGATATGGACATATTCTATCCTGACAGTCCGGTATGTAACCGGTATGCTTGCACGTAAATTGGATATGGACATATTCTATCCAGACATTCCGGTATGTAACCGGTATGCTTGCATGTAAATTGGATATGGACATTCTATCCTGACAGTCCTGTATGTAACCGGTATGTTTACACGTAAATTGGATATGGACATTCTATCCTGACAGTCCTGTATGCTTGCACGTATATTGGATATGGACACATTCTATCCTGACAGTCCTGTATGTAACCGGTATGCTTGCACATAAATTGGATATGGACATTCTATCCTGACCGCCCAGTATGCTTGCACGTAAATTGGATATGGACATATTCTATCCTGACAGTCCTGTATGTAACCAGTATGGTTGCACGTAAATTGGATATGGACACATTCTATCCTCACAGTCCTGCATGTAACCGGTATGCTTGCACGTAAATTGGATATGGACACATTCTATCCTGACAGTCCTGCATGTAACCAGTATGCTTGCACGTAAATTGGATATGGACACATTCTATCCCGACAGTCCAGTATGCTTGCACGTAAATTGGATATGGACATATTCTATCCTGACAGTCCGGTATGTAACCGGTATGCTTGCACGTAAATTGGATACGGACATATTCTATCCTGACAGTCCTGTATGTTACCAGTATGCTTGCACGTCAATTGGATATGGACATATTCTATCCTGACAGTCCGGTATATAACCGGTATACTTGCACGTAAATTGGATATGGACATATTCTATCCTGACAGTCCAGTTTGCTTGCACGTAAATTGAATATGGAAACATACTATCCTGACAGTCCTGTATGTAACCGGTAAGCTTGCACGTAAATTGGATACGGACATATTCTATCCTGACAGTCCTGTATGTTACCAGTATTCTTGCACGTAAATTGGATATGGACATATTCTATCCTGACAGTCCAGTATGCTTGCACGTAAATTGGATATGGACATATTCTATCCTGACAGTCCGGTATGTAACCGGTATGCTTGCACGTAAATTGGATATGGACATATTCTATCCTGACAGTCCAGTTTGCTTGCACGTAAATTGAATATGGAAACATACTATCCTGACAGTCCTGTATGTAACCGGTAAGCTTGCACGTAAATTGGATACGGACATATTCTATCCTGACAGTCCTGTATGCTTGCACGTAAATTGGATATGGACATATTCTATCCTGACAGTCCAGTATGCTTGCACGTAAATTGGATATGGACATATTCTATCCTGACAGTCCGGTATGTAACCGGTATGCTTGCACGTAAATTGGATATGGACATATTCTATCCTGACAGTCAGTTTGCTTGCACGTAAATTGATATGGAACATCTATCCTGACAGTCCTGTATGTAACCGGTAGCTTGCACGTAATTGCTTGCACGTAAATTGGATATGGACATATTCTATCCTGACAGTCCGGTATGTAACCGGTATGCTTGCACGTAAATTGGATATGGACATATTCTATCCAGACAGTCCGGTATGTAACCGGTATGCTTGCATGTAAATTGGATATGGACATTCTATCCTACAGTCCTGTATGCTTGCACGTAAATTGGATATGGACACATTCTATCCTGACAGTCCTGTATGTAACCGGTATGCTTGCACGTAAATTGGATATGGACATTCTATCCTGACAGTCCTGTATGCTTGCACGTATATTGGATATGGACACATTCTATCCTGACAGTCCTGTATGTAACCGGTATGCTTGCACATAAATTGGATATGGACATTCTATCCTGACCGCCCAGTATGCTTGCACGTAAATTGGATATGGACATATTCTATCCTGACAGTCCTGTATGTAACCAGTATGGTTGCACGTAAATTGGATATGGACACATTCTATCCTCACAGTCCTGCATGTAACCGGTATGCTTGCACGTAAATTGGATATGGACACATTCTATCCTGACAGTCCTGCATGTAACCAGTATGCTTGCACGTAAATTGGATATGGACATTTTTATTCTATCCTGACAGTCCGGTATGTAACCGGTATGCTTGCACGTAAATTGGATACGGACATATTCTATCCTGACAGTCCTGTATGGTACCAGTATACTTGCACGTCAATTGGATATGGACATATTCTATCCTGACAGTCCGGTATATAACCGGTATACTTGCACGTAAATTGGATATGGACATATTCTATCCTGACAGTTCGGTATGTAACCGGTATGCTTGCACGTAAATTGGATATGGACATATTCTATCCAGACAGTCCGGTATGTAACCGGTATGCTTGCACGTAAATTGGATATGGACATTCTATCCTGACAGTCCTGTATGCTTGCACGTAAATTGGATATGGACACATTCTATCCTGACAGTCCTGTATGTAACCGGTATGCTTGCACGTAAATTGGATATGGACATTCTATCCTGACAGTCCTGTATGCTTGCACGTATATTGGATATGGACACATTCTATCCTGACAGTCCTGTATGTAACCGGTATGCTTGCACGTAAATTGGATATGGACACATTCTATCATGACAGTCCTGTATGTAACCAGTATGTTTGCACGTACATTGGATATGGACACATTCTATCCCGACAGTCCTGTATGCTTGCACGTAAATTGGATATGGACATATTCTATCCTGACAGTCCTGTATGCTTGCACGTAAATTGTATATGGACATATTCTATCCTGACAGTCCTGTATGCTTGCACGTAAATTGGATATGGACACATGCTATCCTGACAGTCCTGTATGCTTGCACGTAAATTGGATATGGACACATTCTATCCTGACAGTCCAGTATGCCTGCACGTAAATTGGATATGGACATATTCTATCCTGACAGTCCTGTATGCTTGCACGTAAATTGGATATGGACATATCATATCTTGACAGTCCTGTATGTAACCAGTATGCTTGCACGTACATTGGATATGTACATATTCTATCCTGACAGTCCTGTATGTAACCGGTATGCTTGCATGTAAATTGGATATGGACACATTCTATCCTGACAGTCCTCTATGTAACCATTATGCTTGCACGTAAATTGGATATGGACACATTCTATCCTGACAGTCCTGCATGTAACCGGTATGCTTGCACGTAAATTGGATATGGACACATTCTATCCTGACAGTCCAGTATGCTTGCACGTAAATTGGATATGGACACATTCTATCCCGACAGTCCAGTATGCTTGCACGTAAATTGGATATGGACATATTCTATCCTGACAGTCCGGTATGTAACCGGTATGCTTGCACGTAAATTGGATATGGACATATTCTATCCTGACAGTCTAGTTTGCTTGCACGTAAATTGGATATGGACACATACTATCCTGACAGTCCTGTATGTAACCGGTATACTTGCACGTAAATTGGATATGGACATATTCTATCCTGACAGTCCGGTATGTAACCGGTATGCTTGCACGTAAATTGGATATGGACATATTCTATCCAGACAGTCCGGTATGTAACCGGTATGCTTGCACGTAAATTGGATATGGACATTCTATCCTAACAGTCCTGTATGCTTGCACGTAAATTGGATATGGACACATTATATCCTGGCAGTCCTGTATGTAACCGGTATGCTTGCACGTAAATTGGATATGGACATTCTATCCTGACAGTCCTGTATGCTTGCACGTACATTGGATATGGACACATTCTATCCTGACAGTCCTGTATGTAACCGGTAGGCTTGCACGTAAATTGGATATGGACATTCTATCCTGACCGTCCAGTATGCTTGCACGTAAATTGGATATGGACATATTCTATCCTGACAGTCCTGTATGCTTGCACGTAACTTGGATATGGACATATTCTATCCTGACGATCCTGTATGCTTGCATGTAAATTGGATATGGACATATTCTATCCTGACAGTCCTGTATGTTACCAGTATGCTTGCACGTAAATTGGATATGGACATATTCTATCCTGACAGTCCGGTATATAACCGGTATACTTGCACGTAAATTGGATATGGACATATTCTATCCTGACAGTTCGGTATGTAACCGGTATGCTTGCACGTAAATTGGATATGGACATATTCTATCCAGACAGTCCGGTATGTAACCGGTATGCTTGCACGTAAATTGGATATGGACATTCTATCCTAACAGTCCTGTATGCTTGCACGTAAATTGGATATGGACACATTCTATCCTGACAGTCCTGTATGTAACCGGTATGCTTGCACGTAAATTGGATATGGACATTCTATCCTGACAGTCCTGTATGCTTGCACGTATATTGGATATGGACACATTCTATCCTGACAGTCCTGTATGTAACCGGTATGCTTGCACGTAAATTGGATATGGACACATTCTATCCTGACAGTCCTGTATGTAACCAGTATGTTTGCACGTACATTGGATATGGACACATTCTATCCCGACAGTCCTGTATGCTTGCACGTAAATTGGATATAGACATATTCTATCCTGACAGTCCTGTATGCTTGCACGTAAATGGTATATGGACATATTCTATCCTGACAGTCCTGTATGCTTGCACGTAAATTGGATATGGACACATGCTATCCTGACAGTCCTGTATGCTTGCACGTAAATTGGATATGGACACATTCTATCCTGACAGTACAGTATGCCTGCACGTAAATTGGATATGGACATATTCTATCCTGACAGTCCTGTATGCTTGCACGTATATGGACATATTCTATCCTGACAGTCCAGTTTGCTTGCACGTAAATTGGATATGGACACATACTATCCTGACAGTCCTGTATGTAACCGGTATACTTGCACGTAAATTGGATATGGACATATTCTATCCTGACAGTCCGGTATGTAACCGGTATGCTTGCACGTAAATGGTATATGGACATATTCTATCCTGACAGTCCTGTATGCTTGCACGTAAATTGGATATGGACATTCTATCCTGACAGTCCTGTATGCTTGCACGTACATTGGATATGGACACATTCTATCCTGACAGTCCTGTATGTAACCGGTAGGCTTGCACGTAAATTGGATATGGACATTCTATCCTGACTGTCCAGTATGCTTGCACGTAAATTGGATATGGACATATTCTATCCTGACAGTCCTGTATGCTTGCACGTAACTTGGATATGGACATATTCTATCCTGACGATCCTGTATGCTTGCATGTAAATTGGATATGGACATATTCTATCCTGACAGTCCGGTATGTAACCGGTATGCTTGCATGTAAATTGGATATGGACATATTCTATCCTGACAGTCCCGTATGCTTGCACGTAAATTGGATATGGACACATTATATCCTGACAGTCCTGTATGCTTGCACGTAAATTGGATATGGACACATTATATCCTGACAGTCCTGTATGCTTGCAAGTAAATTGGATATGGACACATTCAATCCTGACAGTCCATTATGCTTGCACGTAAATTGGATATGTACATATTCTATCCTGACAGTCCTGTATGTAACCGGTATGCTTGCACGTAAATTGGATATGGACACATTCTATCCTGACAGTCCTCTATGTAACCATTATGCTTGCACGTAAATTGGATATGGACACATTCTATCCTGACAGTCCTGCATGTAACCGGTATGCTTGCACGTAAATTGGATATGGACACATTCTATCCTGACAGTCCAGTATGCTTGCACGTAAATTGGATATGGACACATTCTATCCCGACAGTCCAGTATGCTTGCACGTAAATTGGATATGGACATATTCTATCCTGACAGTCCGGTATGTAACCGGTATGCTTGCACGTAAATTGGATATGGACATATTCTATCCTGACAGTCTAGTTTGCTTGCACGTAAATTGGATATGGACACATACTATCCTGACAGTCCTGTATGTAACCGGTATACTTGCACGTAAATTGGATATGGACATATTCTATCCTGACAGTCCGGTATGTAACCGGTATGCTTGCACGTAAATTGGATATGGACATATTCTATCCAGACAGTCCGGTATGTAACCGGTATGCTTGCACGTAAATTGGATATGGACATTCTATCCTAACAGTCCTGTATGCTTGCACGTAAATTGGATATGGACACATTATATCCTGGCAGTCCTGTATGTAACCGGTATGCTTGCACGTAAATTGGATATGGACATTCTATCCTGACAGTCCTGTATGCTTGCACGTACATTGGATATGGACACATTCTATCCTGACAGTCCTGTATGTAACCGGTAGGCTTGCACGTAAATTGGATATGGACATTCTATCCTGACCGTCCAGTATGCTTGCACGTAAATTGGATATGGACATATTCTATCCTGACAGTCCTGTATGCTTGCACGTAACTTGGATATGGACATATTCTATCCTGACGATCCTGTATGCTTGCATGTAAATTGGATATGGACATATTCTATCCTGACAGTCCTGTATGTTACCAGTATGCTTGCACGTAAATTGGATATGGACATATTCTATCCTGACAGTCCGGTATATAACCGGTATACTTGCACGTAAATTGGATATGGACATATTCTATCCTGACAGTTCGGTATGTAACCGGTATGCTTGCACGTAAATTGGATATGGACATATTCTATCCAGACAGTCCGGTATGTAACCGGTATGCTTGCACGTAAATTGGATATGGACATTCTATCCTAACAGTCCTGTATGCTTGCACGTAAATTGGATATGGACACATTCTATCCTGACAGTCCTGTATGTAACCGGTATGCTTGCACGTAAATTGGATATGGACATTCTATCCTGACAGTCCTGTATGCTTGCACGTATATTGGATATGGACACATTCTATCCTGACAGTCCTGTATGTAACCGGTATGCTTGCACGTAAATTGGATATGGACACATTCTATCCTGACAGTCCTGTATGTAACCAGTATGTTTGCACGTACATTGGATATGGACACATTCTATCCCGACAGTCCTGTATGCTTGCACGTAAATTGGATATAGACATATTCTATCCTGACAGTCCTGTATGCTTGCACGTAAATGGTATATGGACATATTCTATCCTGACAGTCCTGTATGCTTGCACGTAAATTGGATATGGACACATGCTATCCTGACAGTCCTGTATGCTTGCACGTAAATTGGATATGGACACATTCTATCCTGACAGTACAGTATGCCTGCACGTAAATTGGATATGGACATATTCTATCCTGACAGTCCTGTATGCTTGCACGTATATGGACATATTCTATCCTGACAGTCCAGTTTGCTTGCACGTAAATTGGATATGGACACATACTATCCTGACAGTCCTGTATGTAACCGGTATACTTGCACGTAAATTGGATATGGACATATTCTATCCTGACAGTCCGGTATGTAACCGGTATGCTTGCACGTACATTGGATATGGACATATTCTATCCAGACAGTCCGGTATGTAACCGGTATGCTTGCACGTAAATTGGATATGGACATTCTATCCTAACAGTCCTGTATGCTTGCACGTAAATTGGATATGGACACATTCTATCCTGACAGTCCTGTATGTAACCGGTATGCTTGCACGTAAATTGGATATGGACATTCTATCCTGACAGTCCTGTATGCTTGCACGTACATTGGATATGGACACATTCTATCCTGACAGTCCTGTATGTAACCGGTAGGCTTGCACGTAAATTGGATATGGACATTCTATCCTGACTGTCCAGTATGCTTGCACGTAAATTGGATATGGACATATTCTATCCTGACAGTCCTGTATGCTTGCACGTAACTTGGATATGGACATATTCTATCCTGACGATCCTGTATGCTTGCATGTAAATTGGATATGGACATATTCTATCCTGACAGTCCGGTATGTAACCGGTATGCTTGCATGTAAATTGGATATGGACATATTCTATCCTGACAGTCCCGTATGCTTGCACGTAAATTGGATATGGACACATTATATCCTGACAGTCCTGTATGCTTGCACGTAAATTGGATATGGACACATTATATCCTGACAGTCCTGTATGCTTGCAAGTAAATTGAATATGGACACATTCAATCCTGACAGTCCATTATGCTTGCACGTAAATTGGATATGTACATATTCTATCCTGACAGTCCTGTATGTAACCGGTATGCTTGCACGTAAATTGGATATGGACATATTCTATCCTGACAGTCTGGTATGTAACCGGTATGCTTGCACGTAAATTGGATATGGACATATTCTATCCTGACAGTCCGGTATGTAACCGGTATGCTTGCACGTAAATTGGATATGGACACATTCTATCCTGACAGTCCTGTATGCTTGCACGTAAATTGGATATGGACACATTCAATCCTGACAGTCCATTATGCTTGCACGTAAATTGGATATGTACATATTCTATCCTGACAGTCCAGTATGTAACCGGTATGCTTGCACGTAAATTGGATATGGACATTCTATCCTGACAGTCCTGTATGCCTGCACGTAAATTGGATATGGACACATTCTATCCTGACCGTCCTGTATGTAACCGGTATGCTTGCACGCAAATTGGATATGGACATTCTATCCTGACCGTCCTGTATGCTTGCACGTAAATTGGATATGGACACATTCTATCCTGACAGTCCTGTATGTAACCGTATGCTTGCACGTAAATTGGATATGGACACATTCTATCCTGACAGTCCGGTATGTAACCGGTATGCTTGCACGTAAATTGGATATGGACATATTCTATCCTGACTGTCCAGTATGCTTGCACGTAAATTGGATATGGACACATACCATCCTGACAGTCCTGTATGTAACCAGTATGCTTGCACGTAAATTGGATATGGACATATTCTATCCTGACAGTCCTGTATGTAACCAGTATGCTTGCACGTACATTGGATATGGACATATTCTATCCTGACAGTCCTGTATGTAACCAGTATGCTTGCATGTAAATTGGATATGGACATATTCTATCCTGACGGACCTGTATTCTTGCACGTAAATTGGATATCGACATATTCTATCCTGACGGTCCTGTATATAACCAGTATGCTTGCAAGTAAATTGGATATGGACATATTCTATCCTGACGGTCCTGTATATAACCAGTATGCTTGCATGTAAATTGGATTTGGACATATTCTATCCTGACAGTCCTGTATGCTTGCACGTAAATTGGATATGGACATATTCTATCCTGACAGTCCTGTATGCTTGCACGTAAATTGGATATGGACATATTCTATCCTGACAGTCCTGTATGCTTGCACGTAAATTAGATATGGACACATTCAATCCTGACAGTCCATTATGCTTGCACGTAAATTGAATATGGACATATTCTATCCTGACAGTCCAGTATGCTTGCACGTAAATTGGATATGGACATATTCTATCCTGACAGTCCTGTATGTAACCAGTATGCTTGCACGTAAATTGGATATGTACATATTCTATCCTGACAGTCCTGTATGTAACCGGTATGCTTGCACGTAAATTGGATATGGACATATTCTATCCTCACAGTCCGGTATGTAACCGGTATGCTTGCACGTAAATTGGATATGGACATATTCTATCCTGACAGTCCGGTATGTAACCGGTATGCTTGCACGTAAATTGGATATGGACACATTCTATCCTGACAGTCCGGTATGTAACCGGTATGCTTGCACGTAAATTGGATATGGACATTCTATCCTGACAGTCCTGTATGCCTGCACGTAAATTGGATATGGACACATTCTATCCTGACAGTCCTGTATGTAACCGGTATGCTTGCACGCAAATTGGATATGGACATTCTATCCTGACCGTCCTGTATGCTTGCACGTAAATTGGATATGGAAACATTCTATCCTGACAGTCCTGTATGTAACCGGTATGCTTGCACGTACATTGGATATGGACATTCTATCCTGACCCTCCTGTATGCTTGCACGTAAATTGGATATGGACACATTCTATCCTGACAGTCCTGTATGTAACCGGTATGCTTGCACGTAAATTGGATATGGACACATTCTATCCTGACAGTCCTGTATGTAACCAGTATGCTTGCACGTAAATTGGAAATGGCCATATTCTATCCTGACAGTCCTGTATGTAACCAGTATACTTGCACGTAACTTGGATATGGACATATTCTACCCCGACAGTCCAGTATGCTTGCACGTAAATTGGATATGGACATATTCTACCCCGACAGTCCTGTATGCTTGCACGTAAATTGGATATGGACACATTCTATCCTGACAGTCAAGTATGCTTGCACGTAAATTGGATATGGACATATTCTATCCTGACAGTCCAGTATGCTTGCACGTATATTGGATATGGACATATTCTATCCTGACAGTCCAGTATGCTTGCACGTAAATTGGATATGGACATATTCTATCCTGACAGTCCTGCATGTAACCGGTATGCTTGCATGTAAATTGGATATGGACACATTCTATCCTGACACTCCTGTATGTAACCATTATGCTTGCACGTAAATTGGATATGGACACATTCTATCCTGACAGTCCTGCATGTAACCGGTATGCTTGCACGTAATTTGGATATGGACACATTCTATCCTGACAGTCCTGCATGTAACCAGTATGGTTGCACGTAAATTGGATATGGACACATTCTATCCTGACAGTCCTGTATGTAACCAGTATGCTTGCACGTACATTGGAAATGGCCATATTCTATCCTGACAGTCCTGTATGTAACCAGTATACTTGCACGTAACTTGGATATGGACATATTCTACCCCGACAGTCCAGTATGCTTGCACGTAAATTGGATATGGACATATTCTATCCCGACAGTCCTGTATGCTTGCACGTAAATTGGATATGGACACATTCTATCCTGACAGTCCGGTATGTAACCGGTATGCTTGCACGTAAATTGGATATGGACACATTCTATCCTGACAGTCCAGTATGCTTGCACGTAAATTGGATATGGACATATTCTATCCTGACAGTCCAGTATGCTTGCAGGTAAATTGGATATGGACATATTCTATCCTGACAGTCCTGTATGCTTGCACGTAAATTGGATATGGACATATTCTATCCTGACAGTCCTGTATGTAACCAGTATGCTTGCACGTAACTTGGATATGGACACATTCTATCCTGACAGTCCTGTATGCTTGCACGTAAATTGGATATGGACATATTCTATCCTGACAGTCCTGTATGCTTGCACGTAAATTCTATATGGACATATTCTATCCTGACAGTCCTGTATGTAACAAGTATGCTTGCACGTAAATTGGATATGTACATATTGTATCCTGATAGTCCTGTATGTAACCGGTATGCTTGCACGTAAATTGGATATGGACATATTCTATCCTGACAGTCCAGTATGTAACCATTATGCTTGCACGTAAATTGGATATGGACACATTCTATCCTGACAGTCCTGCATGTAACCGGTATGCTTGCACGTATTTTGGTTATGGACACATTCTATCCTGACAGTCCTGCATGTAACCAGTATGCTTGCACGTAAATTGGATATGGACACATTCTATCCTGACAGGCCTGTATGTAACCAGTATGCTTGCACGTAAATTGGATATGGACACATTCTATCCTGACAGTCCTGTATGTAACCAGTATGCGTGCACGTAAATTGGATATGAACACATTCTATCCCGACAGTCCAGTATGCTTGCACGTAAATTGGATATGAACATATTCTATCCTGACAGTCCGGTATGTAACCGGTATGCCTGCACGTACATTGGATATGGACACATTTTATCCTGACAGTCCGGTATGTAACCGGTATGCTTGCACGTAAATTGGATATGGACATATTATCCTGACAGTCCTGTATGCTTGCACGTAAATTGGATATGGACACATTCTATCCTAACAGTCCTGTATGTAACCGGAATGCTTGCACGTACATTGGATATGGACATGTTATCATGACCGTCCTGTATGCTTGCACGTACATTGGATATGGACACATTCTATCCTGACAGTCCTGTATGTAACCGGTATGCTTGCACGTAAATTGGATATGGACATTCTATCCTGACCGTCCTGAATGCTTGCACGTAAATTGGATATGGACACATTCTATCCTGACAGTCCTGTATGTAACCGGTATGCTTGCACGTAAATTGGATATGGACACATTCTATCCTGACAGTCCTGTATGTAACCATTATGCTTGCACGTAAATTGGATATGGACATATTCTATCCTGACAGTCCTGTATGTAACCATTATGCTTGCACGTAAATTGGATATGGACATATTCTATCCTGACAGTCCTGTATGCTTGCACGTAAATTGGATATGGACACATTCTATCCTGACAGTCCTGTATGCTTGCACGTAAATTGGATATGGACATATTCTATCCTGACAGTCCTGTATGCTTGCACGTAAATTGGATATGGACATATTCTATCCTGACAGTCCAGTATGCTTGCACGTAAATTGGATATGGACATATTCTATCCTGACAGTCCAGTATGCTTGCACGTAAATTGGATATGGACATATTCTATCCTGACAGTCCAGTATGCTTGCACGTAAATTGGATATGGACATATTCTATCCTGACAGTCCAGTATGCTTGCACGTAAATTGGATATGGACATATTCTATCCTGACAGTCCGGTATGGTATGCTTGCACGTAAATTGGATATGGACATATTCTATCCTGACAGTCCTGTATGCTTGCACGTAAATTGGATATGGACATATTCTATCCTGACAGTCCAGTATGCTTGCACGTAAATTGGATATGGACATATTCTATCCTGACAGTCCTGTATGTAACCGGTATGCTTGCACGTAAATTGGATATGGACACATTCTATCCTGACAGTCCTGTATGCTTGCACGTAAATTGGATATGGACACATTCTATCCTGACAGTCCTGTATGTAACCAGTATGCTTGCACGTAAATTGGATATGGACACATTCTATCCTGACGGTCCTGTATGTAACCGGTATGCTTGCACGTAAATTGGATATGGACACATTCTATCCTGACAGTCCTGTATGTAACCAGTATGCTTGCACGTAAATTGGATATGGACACATTCTATCCTGACGGTCCTGTATGTAACCGGTATGCTTGCACGTAAATTGGATATGGACACATTCTATCCTGACAGTCCTGTATGTAACCAGTATGCTTGCACGTACATTGGATATGGACATATTCTATCCTGACGGTCCTGTATGTAACCGGTATGCTTGCACGTAAATTGGATATGGACACATTCTATCCTGACAGTCCTGTATGTAACCAGTATGCTTGCACGTACATTGGATATGGACACATTCTATCCTGACGGTCCTGTATGTAACCGGTATGCTTGCACGTAAATTGGATATGGACATATTCTATCCTGACAGTCCAGTATGTAACCATTATGCTTGCACGTAAATTGGATATGGACACATTCTATCCTGACAGTCCTGCATGTAACCGGTATGCTTGCACGTATTTTGGTTATGGACACATTCTATCCTGACAGTCCTGCATGTAACCAGTATGCTTGCACGTAAATTGGATATGGACACATTCTATCCTGACAGGCCTGTATGTAACCAGTATGCTTGCACGTACATTGGATATGGACACATTCTATCCTGACAGTCCTGTATGTAACCAGTATGCGTGCACGTAAATTGGATATGAACACATTCTATCCCGACAGTCCAGTATGCTTGCACGTAAATTGGATATGAACATATTCTATCCTGACAGTCCGGTATGTAACCGGTATGCCTGCACGTACATTGGATATGGCCACATTTTATCCTGACAGTCCGGTATGTAACCGGTATGCTTGCACGTAAATTGGATATGGACATATTATCCTGACAGTCCTGTATGCTTGCACGTAAATTGGATATGGACACATTCTATCCTAACAGTCCTGTATGTAACCGGAATGCTTGCACGTACATTGGATATGGACATGTTATCATGACCGTCCTGTATGCTTGCACGTACATTGGATATGGACACATTCTATCCTGACAGTCCTGTATGTAACCGGTATGCTTGCACGTAAATTGGATATGGACATTCTATCCTGACCGTCCTGAATGCTTGCACGTAAATTGGATATGGACACATTCTATCCTGACAGTCCTGTATGTAACCGGTATGCTTGCACGTAAATTGGATATGGACATTCTATCCTGACCGTCCTGAATGCTTGCACGTAAATTGGATATGGACACATTCTATCCTGACAGTCCTGTATGTAACCGGTATGCTTGCACGTAAATTGGATATGGACACATTCTATCCTGACAGTCCTGTATGTAACCATTATGCTTGCACGTAAATTGGATATGGACATATTCTATCCTGACAGTCCTGTATGTAACCATTATGCTTGCACGTAAATTGGATATGGACATATTCTATCCTGACAGTCCTGTATGCTTGCACGTAAATTGGATATGGACACATTCTATCCTGACAGTCCATATGCTTGCACGTAAATTGGATATGGACATATTTATCCTGACAGTCCAGTATGCTTGCACGTAAATTGGATATGGACATATTCTATCCTGACAGTCCAGTATGCTTGCACGTAAATTGGATTTGGACATATTCTATCCTGACAGTCCAGTATGCTTGCACGTAAATTGGATATGGACATATTCTATCCTGACAGTCCAGTATGCTTGCACGTAAATTGGATATGGACATATTCTATCCCGACAGTCCAGTATGCTTGCACGTAAATTCGATTTGGACATATTCTATCCTGACAGTCCGGTATGCTTGCACGTAAATTGGATATGGACATATTCTATCCTGACAGTCCAGTATGCTTGCACGTAAATTGGATATGGACATATTCTATCCTTACAGTCCAGTATGCTTGCACGTAAATTGGATACGGACATATTCTATCCTGACAGTCCTGTATGCTTGCACGTAAATTGGATATGGACACATTCTATCCTGACAGTCCTGTATGTAACCGGTAAGCTTGCACGTAAATTGGATACGGACATATTCTATCCTGACAGTCCTGTATGCTTGCACGTAAATTGGATATGGACACATTCTATCCTGACGGTCCTGTATGTAACCGGTATGCTTGCACGTACATTGGATATGGACACATTCTATCCTGACAGTCCTGTATGTAACCAGTATGCTTGCACGTACATTGGATATGGACACATTCTATCCTGACGGTCCTGTATGTAACCGGTATGCTTGCACGTAAATTGGATATGGACACATTCTATCCTGACAGTCCTGTATGTAACCAGTATGCTTGCACGTACATTGGATATGGACACATTCTATCCTGACGGTCCTGTATGTAACCGGTATGCTTGCACGTAAATTGGATATGGACACATTCTATCCTGACAGTCCTGTATGTAACCAGTATGCTTGCACGTACATTGGATATGGACACATTCTATCCTGACGGTCCTGTATGTAAC
>CM026404.1:7688098-7788932 GCA_014843695.1 Archivesica marissinica
TGGACATATTCTATCCTGACAGTCCGGTATGTAACCGGTATGCTTGCACGTAAATTGGATATGGACACATTCTATCCTGACAGTCCGGTATGTAACCGGTATGCTTGCACGTAAATTGGATATGGACATTCTATCCTGACAGTCCTGTATGCCTGCACGTAAATTGGATATGGACACATTCTATCCTGACAGTCCTGTATGTAACCGGTATGCTTGCACGCAAATTGGATATGGACATTCTATCCTGACCGTCCTGTATGCTTGCACGTAAATTGGATATGGAAACATTCTATCCTGACAGTCCTGTATGTAACCGGTATGCTTGCACGTAATTTGGATATGGACACATTCTATCCTGACAGTCCTGCATGTAACCAGTATGGTTGCACGTAAATTGGATATGGACACATTCTATCCTGACAGTCCTGTATGTAACCAGTATGCTTGCACGTAAATTGGAAATGGCCATATTCTATCCTGACAGTCCTGTATGTAACCAGTATACTTGCACGTAACTTGGATATGGACATATTCTACCCCGACAGTCCAGTATGCTTGCACGTAAATTGGATATGGACATATTCTATCCCGACAGTCCTGTATGCTTGCACGTAAATTGGATATGGACACATTCTATCCTGACAGTCCGGTATGTAACCGGTATGCTTGCACGTAAATTGGATATGGACACATTCTATCCTGACAGTCCAGTATGCTTGCACGTAAATTGGATATGGACATATTCTATCCTGACAGTCCAGTATGCTTGCAGGTAAATTGGATATGGACATATTCTATCCTGACAGTCCTGTATGCTTGCACGTAAATTGGATATGGACATATTCTATCCTGACAGTCCTGTATGTAACCAGTATGCTTGCACGTAACTTGGATATGGACACATTCTATCCTGACAGTCCTGTATGCTTGCACGTAAATTGGATATGGACATATTCTATCCTGACAGTCCTGTATGCTTGCACGTAAATTCTATATGGACATATTCTATCCTGACAGTCCTGTATGTAACAAGTATGCTTGCACGTAAATTGGATATGTACATATTGTATCCTGATAGTCCTGTATGTAACCGGTATGCTTGCACGTAAATTGGATATGGACATATTCTATCCTGACAGTCCAGTATGTAACCATTATGCTTGCATGTAAATTGGATATGGACACATTCTATCCTGACAGTCCTGCATGTAACCGGTATGCTTGCACGTATTTTGGTTATGGACACATTCTATCCTGACAGTCCTGCATGTAACCAGTATGCTTGCACGTAAATTGGATATGGACACATTCTATCCTGACAGGCCTGTATGTAACCAGTATGCTTGCACGTAAATTGGATATGGACACATTCTATCCTGACAGTCCTGTATGTAACCAGTATGCGTGCACGTAAATTGGATATGAACACATTCTATCCCGACAGTCCAGTATGCTTGCACGTAAATTGGATATGAACATATTCTATCCTGACAGTCCGGTATGTAACCGGTATGCCTGCACGTAAATTGGATATGGACATATTATCCTGACAGTCCTGTATGCTTGCACGTAAATTGGATATGGACACATTCTATCCTAACAGTCCTGTATGTAACCGGAATGCTTGCACGTACATTGGATATGGACATGTTATCATGACCGTCCTGTATGCTTGCACGTAAATTGGATATGGACACATTCTATCCTGACAGTCCTGTATGTAACCGGTATGCTTGCACGTAAATTGGATATGGACATTCTATCCTGACCGTCCTGAATGCTTGCACGTAAATTGGATATGGACACATTCTATCCTGACAGTCCTGTATGTAACCGGTATGCTTGCACGTAAATTGGATATGGACACATTCTATCCTGACAGTCCTGTATGTAACCATTATGCTTGCACGTAAATTGGATATGGACATATTCTATCCTGACAGTCCTGTATGTAACCATTATGCTTGCACGTAAATTGGATATGGACATATTCTATCCTGACAGTCCTGTATGCTTGCACGTAAATTGGATATGGACACATTATATCCTGACAGTCCTGTATGCTTGCACGTAAATTGGATATGGACACATTATATCCTGACAGTCCTGTATGCTTGCAAGTAAATTGAATATGGACACATTCAATCCTGACAGTCCATTATGCTTGCACGTAAATTGGATATGTACATATTCTATCCTGACAGTCCTGTATGTAACCGGTATGCTTGCACGTAAATTGGATATGGACATATTCTATCCTGACAGTCTGGTATGTAACCGGTATGCTTGCACGTAAATTGGATATGGACATATTGTATCCTGACAGTCCGGTATGTAACCGGTATGCTTGCACGTAAATTGGATATGGACACATTCTATCCTGACAGTCCTGTATGCTTGCACGTAAATTGGATATGGACACATTCAATCCTGACAGTCCATTATGCTTGCACGTAAATTGGATATGTACATATTCTATCCTGACAGTCCAGTATGTAACCGGTATGCTTGCACGTAAATTGGATATGGACATTCTATCCTGACAGTCCTGTATGCCTGCACGTAAATTGGATATGGACACATTCTATCCTGACCGTCCTGTATGTAACCGGTATGCTTGCACGCAAATTGGATATGGACATTCTATCCTGACCGTCCTGTATGCTTGCACGTAAATTGGATATGGACACATTCTATCCTGACAGTCCTGTATGTAACCGGTATGCTTGCACGTAAATTGGATATGGACATATTCTATCCTGACTGTCCAGTATGCTTGCACGTAAATTGGATATGGACACATACCATCCTGACAGTCCTGTATGTAACCAGTATGCTTGCACGTAAATTGGATATGGACATATTCTATCCTGACAGTCCTGTATGTAACCAGTATGCTTGCACGTACATTGGATATGGACATATTCTATCCTGACAGTCCTGTATGTAACCAGTATGCTTGCATGTAAATTGGATATGGACATATTCTATCCTGACGGACCTGTATTCTTGCACGTAAATTGGATATCGACATATTCTATCCTGACGGTCCTGTATATAACCAGTATGCTTGCAAGTAAATTGGATATGGACATATTCTATCCTGACGGTCCTGTATATAACCAGTATGCTTGCATGTAAATTGGATTTGGACATATTCTATCCTGACAGTCCTGTATGCTTGCACGTAAATTGGATATGGACATATTCTATCCTGACAGTCCTGTATGCTTGCACGTAAATTGGATATGGACATATTCTATCCTGACAGTCCTGTATGCTTGCACGTAAATTAGATATGGACACTCTATCCTGACAGTCCAGTATGCTTGCACGTAAATTGGATATGGACATATTCTATCCTGACAGTCCTGTATGTAACCAGTATGCTTGC
This sequence comes from Archivesica marissinica, assembly GCA_014843695.1. Lineage (NCBI taxonomy): Eukaryota > Metazoa > Mollusca > Bivalvia > Venerida > Vesicomyidae > Archivesica > Archivesica marissinica. The sequence goes on from CM026404.1 coordinate 7,691,493, forward strand.
ACGTAAATTGGATATGTACATATTCTATCCTGACAGTCCTGTATGTAACCGGTATGCTTGCACGTAAATTGGATATGGACATATTCTATCCTCACAGTCCGGTATGTAACCGGTATGCTTGCACGTAAATTGGATATGGACATATTCTATCCTGACAGTCCGGTATGTAACCGGTATGCTTGCACGTAAATTGGATATGGACACATTCTATCCTGACAGTCCGGTATGTAACCGGTATGCTTGCACGTAAATTGGATATGGACATTCTATCCTGACAGTCCTGTATGCCTGCACGTAAATTGGATATGGACACATTCTATCCTGACAGTCCTGTATGTAACCGGTATGCTTGCACGCAAATTGGATATGGACATTCTATCCTGACCGTCCTGTATGCTTGCACGTAAATTGGATATGGAAACATTCTATCCTGACAGTCCTGTATGTAACCGGTATGCTTGCACGTACATTGGATATGGACATTCTATCCTGACCGTCCTGTATGCTTGCACGTAAATTGGATATGGACACATTCTATCCTGACAGTCCTGTATGTAACCGGTATGCTTGCACGTAAATTGGATATGGACACATTCTATCCTGACAGTCCTGTATGTAACCAGTATGCTTGCACGTAAATTGGAAATGGCCATATTCTATCCTGACAGTCCTGTATGTAACCAGTATACTTGCACGTAACTTGGATATGGACATATTCTACCCCGACAGTCCAGTATGCTTGCACGTAAATTGGATATGGACATATTCTACCCCGACAGTCCTGTATGCTTGCACGTAAATTGGATATGGACACATTCTATCCTGACAGTCAAGTATGCTTGCACGTAAATTGGATATGGACATATTCTATCCTGACAGTCCAGTATGCTTGCACGTATATTGGATATGGACATATTCTATCCTGACAGTCCAGTATGCTTGCACGTAAATTGGATATGGACATATTCTATCCTGACAGTCCTGCATGTAACCGGTATGCTTGCATGTAAATTGGATATGGACACATTCTATCCTGACACTCCTGTATGTAACCATTATGCTTGCACGTAAATTGGATATGGACACATTCTATCCTGACAGTCCTGCATGTAACCGGTATGCTTGCACGTAATTTGGATATGGACACATTCTATCCTGACAGTCCTGCATGTAACCAGTATGGTTGCACGTAAATTGGATATGGACACATTCTATCCTGACAGTCCTGTATGTAACCAGTATGCTTGCACGTACATTGGAAATGGCCATATTCTATCCTGACAGTCCTGTATGTAACCAGTATACTTGCACGTAACTTGGATATGGACATATTCTACCCCGACAGTCCAGTATGCTTGCACGTAAATTGGATATGGACATATTCTATCCCGACAGTCCTGTATGCTTGCACGTAAATTGGATATGGACACATTCTATCCTGACAGTCCGGTATGTAACCGGTATGCTTGCACGTAAATTGGATATGGACACATTCTATCCTGACAGTCCAGTATGCTTGCACGTAAATTGGATATGGACATATTCTATCCTGACAGTCCAGTATGCTTGCAGGTAAATTGGATATGGACATATTCTATCCTGACAGTCCTGTATGCTTGCACGTAAATTGGATATGGACATATTCTATCCTGACAGTCCTGTATGTAACCAGTATGCTTGCACGTAACTTGGATATGGACACATTCTATCCTGACAGTCCTGTATGCTTGCACGTAAATTGGATATGGACATATTCTATCCTGACAGTCCTGTATGCTTGCACGTAAATTCTATATGGACATATTCTATCCTGACAGTCCTGTATGTAACAAGTATGCTTGCACGTAAATTGGATATGTACATATTGTATCCTGATAGTCCTGTATGTAACCGGTATGCTTGCACGTAAATTGGATATGGACATATTCTATCCTGACAGTCCTGTATGTAACCAGTATGCTTGCACGTAACTTGGATATGGACACATTCTATCCTGACAGTCCTGTATGCTTGCACGTAAATTGGATATGGACATATTCTATCCTGACAGTCCTGTATGCTTGCACGTAAATTCTATATGGACATATTCTATCCTGACAGTCCTGTATGTAACAAGTATGCTTGCACGTAAATTGGATATGTACATATTGTATCCTGATAGTCCTGTATGTAACCGGTATGCTTGCACGTAAATTGGATATGGACATATTCTATCCTGACAGTCCAGTATGTAACCATTATGCTTGCACGTAAATTGGATATGGACACATTCTATCCTGACAGTCCTGCATGTAACCGGTATGCTTGCACGTATTTTGGTTATGGACACATTCTATCCTGACAGTCCTGCATGTAACCAGTATGCTTGCACGTAAATTGGATATGGACACATTCTATCCTGACAGGCCTGTATGTAACCAGTATGCTTGCACGTAAATTGGATATGGACACATTCTATCCTGACAGTCCTGTATGTAACCAGTATGCGTGCACGTAAATTGGATATGAACACATTCTATCCCGACAGTCCAGTATGCTTGCACGTAAATTGGATATGAACATATTCTATCCTGACAGTCCGGTATGTAACCGGTATGCCTGCACGTACATTGGATATGGATACATTTTATCCTGACAGTCCGGTATGTAACCGGTATGCTTGCACGTAAATTGGATATGGACATATTATCCTGACAGTCCTGTATGCTTGCACGTAAATTGGATATGGACACATTCTATCCTAACAGTCCTGTATGTAACCGGAATGCTTGCACGTACATTGGATATGGACATGTTATCATGACCGTCCTGTATGCTTGCACGTACATTGGATATGGACACATTCTATCCTGACAGTCCTGTATGCTTGCACGTAAATTGGATATGGACACATTCAATCCTGACAGTCCATTATGCTTGCACGTAAATTGGATATGTACATATTCTATCCTGACAGTCCAGTATGTAACCGGTATGCTTGCACGTAAATTGGATATGGACATTCTATCCTGACAGTCCTGTATGCCTGCACGTAAATTGGATATGGACACATTCTATCCTGACCGTCCTGTATGTAACCGGTATGCTTGCACGCAAATTGGATATGGACATTCTATCCTGACCGTCCTGTATGCTTGCACGTAAATTGGATATGGACACATTCTATCCTGACAGTCCTGTATGTAACCGGTATGCTTGCACGTAAATTGGATATGGACATATTCTATCCTGACTGTCCAGTATGCTTGCACGTAAATTGGATATGGACACATACCATCCTGACAGTCCTGTATGTAACCAGTATGCTTGCACGTAAATTGGATATGGACATATTCTATCCTGACAGTCCTGTATGTAACCAGTATGCTTGCACGTACATTGGATATGGACATATTCTATCCTGACAGTCCTGTATGTAACCAGTATGCTTGCATGTAAATTGGATATGGACATATTCTATCCTGACGGACCTGTATTCTTGCACGTAAATTGGATATCGACATATTCTATCCTGACGGTCCTGTATATAACCAGTATGCTTGCAAGTAAATTGGATATGGACATATTCTATCCTGACGGTCCTGTATATAACCAGTATGCTTGCATGTAAATTGGATTTGGACATATTCTATCCTGACAGTCCTGTATGCTTGCACGTAAATTGGATATGGACATATTCTATCCTGACAGTCCTGTATGCTTGCACGTAAATTGGATATGGACATATTCTATCCTGACAGTCCTGTATGCTTGCACGTAAATTAGATATGGACATATTCTATCCTGACAGTCCATTATGCTTGCACGTAAATTGGATATGGACATATTCTATCCTGACAGTCCAGTATGCTTGCACGTAAATTGGATATGGACATATTCTATCCTGACAGTCCTGTATGTAACCAGTATGCTTGCACGTAAATTGGATATGGACATATTCTATCCTGACAGTCCTGTATGGTATGCTTGCACGTAAATTGGATATGGACATATTCTATCCTCACAGTCCGGTATGTAACGGTATGCTTGCACGTAAATTGGATATGGACATATTCTATCCTGACAGTCCGGTATGGGTATGCTTGCACGTAAATTGGATATGGACACATTCTATCCTGACAGTCCTGTATGTAACCGGTATGCTTGCACGTAAATTGGATATGGACATTCTATCCTGACAGTCCTGTATGCCTGCACGTAAATTGGATATGGACACATTCTATCCTGACAGTCCTGTATGTAACCGGTATGCTTGCACGCAAATTGGATATGGACATTCTATCCTGACGTCCTGTATGCTTGCACGTAAATTGGATATGGAACATTCTATCCTGACAGTCCTGTATGTAACCGGTATGCTTGCACGTACATTGGATATGGACATTCTATCCTGACCGTCCTGTATGCTTGCACGTAAATTGGATATGGACACATTCTATCCTGACAGTCCTGTATGTAACCGGTATGCTTGCACGTAAATTGGATATGGACACATTCTATCCTGACAGTCCTGTATGTAACCAGTATGCTTGCACGTAAATTGGAAATGGCCATATTCTATCCTGACAGTCCTGTATGTAACCAGTATACTTGCACGTAACTTGGATATGGACATATTCTACCCCGACAGTCCAGTATGCTTGCACGTAAATTGGATATGGACATATTCTACCCCGACAGTCCTGTATGCTTGCACGTAAATTGGATATGGACACATTCTATCCTGACAGTCAAGTATGCTTGCACGTAAATTGGATATGGACATATTCTATCCTGACAGTCCAGTATGCTTGCACGTATATTGGATATGGACATATTCTATCCTGACAGTCCAGTATGCTTGCACGTAAATTGGATATGGACATATTCTATCCTGACAGTCCTGCATGTAACCGGTATGCTTGCATGTAAATTGGATATGGACACATTCTATCCTGACACTCCTGTATGTAACCATTATGCTTGCACGTAAATTGGATATGGACACATTCTATCCTGACAGTCCTGCATGTAACCGGTATGCTTGCACGTAATTTGGATATGGACACATTCTATCCTGACAGTCCTGCATGTAACCAGTATGGTTGCACGTAAATTGGATATGGACACATTCTATCCTGACAGTCCTGTATGTAACCAGTATGCTTGCACGTAAATTGGAAATGGCCATATTCTATCCTGACAGTCCTGTATGTAACCAGTATACTTGCACGTAACTTGGATATGGACATATTCTACCCCGACAGTCCAGTATGCTTGCACGTAAATTGGATATGGACATATTCTATCCCGACAGTCCTGTATGCTTGCACGTAAATTGGATATGGACACATTCTATCCTGACAGTCCGGTATGTAACCGGTATGCTTGCACGTAAATTGGATATGGACACATTCTATCCTGACAGTCCAGTATGCTTGCACGTAAATTGGATATGGACATATTCTATCCTGACAGTCCAGTATGCTTGCAGGTAAATTGGATATGGACATATTCTATCCTGACAGTCCTGTATGCTTGCACGTAAATTGGATATGGACATATTCTATCCTGACAGTCCTGTATGTAACCAGTATGCTTGCACGTAACTTGGATATGGACACATTCTATCCTGACAGTCCTGTATGCTTGCACGTAAATTGGATATGGACATATTCTATCCTGACAGTCCTGTATGCTTGCACGTAAATTCTATATGGACATATTCTATCCTGACAGTCCTGTATGTAACAAGTATGCTTGCACGTAAATTGGATATGTACATATTGTATCCTGATAGTCCTGTATGTAACCGGTATGCTTGCACGTAAATTGGATATGGACATATTCTATCCTGACAGTCCTGTATGTAACCAGTATGCTTGCACGTAACTTGGATATGGACACATTCTATCCTGACAGTCCTGTATGCTTGCACGTAAATTGGATATGGACATATTCTATCCTGACAGTCCTGTATGCTTGCACGTAAATTCTATATGGACATATTCTATCCTGACAGTCCTGTATGTAACAAGTATGCTTGCACGTAAATTGGATATGTACATATTGTATCCTGATAGTCCTGTATGTAACCGGTATGCTTGCACGTAAATTGGATATGGACATATTCTATCCTGACAGTCCAGTATGTAACCATTATGCTTGCACGTAAATTGGATATGGACACATTCTATCCTGACAGTCCTGCATGTAACCGGTATGCTTGCACGTATTTTGGTTATGGACACATTCTATCCTGACAGTCCTGCATGTAACCAGTATGCTTGCACGTAAATTGGATATGGACACATTCTATCCTGACAGGCCTGTATGTAACCAGTATGCTTGCACGTAAATTGGATATGGACACATTCTATCCTGACAGTCCTGTATGTAACCAGTATGCGTGCACGTAAATTGGATATGAACACATTCTATCCCGACAGTCCAGTATGCTTGCACGTAAATTGGATATGAACATATTCTATCCTGACAGTCCGGTATGTAACCGGTATGCCTGCACGTAAATTGGATATGGACACATTTTATCCTGACAGTCCGGTATGTAACCGGTATGCTTGCACGTAAATTGGATATGGACATATTATCCTGACAGTCCTGTATGCTTGCACGTAAATTGGATATGGACACATTCTATCCTAACAGTCCTGTATGTAACCGGAATGCTTGCACGTACATTGGATATGGACATGTTATCATGACCGTCCTGTATGCTTGCACGTACATTGGATATGGACACATTCTATCCTGACAGTCCTGTATGCTTGCACGTAAATTGGATATGGACATTCATTCTATCCTGACAGTCCTGTATGTAACCGGTATGCTTGCACGTAAATTGGATATGGACATTCTATCCTGACAGTCCTGTATGCCTGCACGTAAATTGGATATGGACACATTCTATCCTGACGTCCTGTATGTAACCGGTATGCTTGCACGTAAATTGGATATGGACATTCTATCCTGACCGTCCTGTATGCTTGCACGTAAATTGGATATGGACACATTCTATCCTGACAGTCCTGTATGTAACCGGTATGCTTGCACGTAAATTGGATATGGACATATTCTATCCTGACGAGTCCTGTATGTAACCAGTATGCTTGCACGTAAATTGGATATGGACATATTCTATCCTGACAGTCCTGTATGTAACCAGTATGCTTGCACGTAAATTGGATATGGACATATTCTATCCTGACAGTCCTGTATGCTTGCAGTAAATTGGATATGGACATATTCTATCCTGACGCCTGTATTCTTGCACGTAAATTGGATATGGACATATTCTATCCTGACGGTCCTGTTCAGTATGCTTGCACGTAAATTGGATATGGACATATTCTATCCTGACGGTCCTGTTAGTATGCTTGCACGTAAATTGGATTTGGACATATTCTATCCTGACAGTCCTGTATGCTTGCACGTAAATTGGATATGGACATATTCTATCCTGACAGTCCTGTATGCTTGCACGTAAATTGGATATGGACATATTCTATCCTGACAGTCCTGTATGCTTGCACGTAAATTGGATATGGACATATTCTATCCTGACAGTCCATTATGCTTGCACGTAAATTGGATATGGACATATTCTATCCTGACAGTCCAGTATGCTTGCACGTAAATTGGATATGGACATATTCTATCCTGACAGTCCTGTATGTAACCAGTATGCTTGCACGTAAATTGGATATGGACATATTCTATCCTGACAGTCCTGTATGTAACCAGTATGCTTGCACGTAAATTGGATATGGACATATTCTATCCTGACAGTCCTGTATGTAACCGGTATGCTTGCACGTAAATTGGATATGGACATATTCTATCCTGACAGTCCTGTATGTAACCGGTATGCTTGCACGTAAATTGGATATGGACACATTCTATCCTGACAGTCCTGTATGTAACCGGTATGCTTGCACGTAAATTGGATATGGACACATTCTATCCTGACAGTCCTGTATGTAACCAGTATGCTTGCACGTAAATTGGATATGGACACATTCTATCCCGACAGTCCAGTATGCTTGCACGTAAATTGGATATGAACATATTCTATCCTGACAGTCCGGTATGTAACCGGTATGCCTGCACGTACATTGGATATGGCCACATTTTATCCTGACAGTCCGGTATGTAACCGGTATGCTTGCACGTAAATTGGATATGGACATATTATCCTGACAGTCCTGTATGCTTGCACGTAAATTGGATATGGACACATTCTATCCTAACAGTCCTGTATGTAACCGGAATGCTTGCACGTACATTGGATATGGACATGTTATCATGACCGTCCTGTATGCTTGCACGTACATTGGATATGGACACATTCTATCCTGACAGTCCTGTATGTAACCGGTATGCTTGCACGTAAATTGGATATGGACATTCTATCCTGACCGTCCTGAATGCTTGCACGTAAATTGGATATGGACACATTCTATCCTGACAGTCCTGTATGTAACCGGTATGCTTGCACGTAAATTGGATATGGACATTCTATCCTGACCGTCCTGAATGCTTGCACGTAAATTGGATATGGACACATTCTATCCTGACAGTCCTGTATGTAACCGGTATGCTTGCACGTAAATTGGATATGGACACATTCTATCCTGACAGTCCTGTATGTAACCATTATGCTTGCACGTAAATTGGATATGGACATATTCTATCCTGACAGTCCTGTATGTAACCATTATGCTTGCACGTAAATTGGATATGGACATATTCTATCCTGACAGTCCTGTATGCTTGCACGTAAATTGGATATGGACACATTCTATCCTGACAGTCCAGTATGCTTGCACGTAAATTGGATATGGACATATTCTATCCTGACAGTCCAGTATGCTTGCACGTAAATTGGATTTGGACATATTCTATCCTGACAGTCCAGTATGCTTGCACGTAAATTGGATTTGGACATATTCTATCCTGACAGTCCAGTATGCTTGCACGTAAATTGGATATGTACATATTCTATCCTGACAGTCCAGTATGCTTGCACGTAAATTGGATATGGACATATTCTATCCCGACAGTCCAGTATGCTTGCACGTAAATTCGATTTGGACATATTCTATCCTGACAGTCCGGTATGCTTGCACGTAAATTGGATATGGACATATTCTATCCTGACAGTCCAGTATGCTTGCACGTAAATTGGATATGGACATATTCTATCCTTACAGTCCAGTATGCTTGCACGTAAATTGGATACGGACATATTCTATCCTGACAGTCCTGTATGCTTGCACGTAAATTGGATATGGACACATTCTATCCTGACAGTCCTGTATGTAACCGGTAAGCTTGCACGTAAATTGGATACGGACATATTCTATCCTGACAGTCCTGTATGCTTGCACGTAAATTGGATATGGACACATTCTATCCTGACGGTCCTGTATGTAACCGGTATGCTTGCACGTAAATTGGATATGGACACATTCTATCCTGACAGTCCTGTATGTAACCAGTATGCTTGCACGTACATTGGATATGGACACATTCTATCCTGACGGTCCTGTATGTAACCGGTATGCTTGCACGTAAATTGGATATGGACACATTCTATCCTGACAGTCCTGTATGTAACCAGTATGCTTGCACATACATTGGATATGGACACATTCTATCCTGACGGTCCTGTATGTAACCGGTATGCTTGCACGTAAATTGGATATGGACACATTCTATCCTGACAGTCCTGTATGTAACCAGTATGCTTGCACGTACATTGGATATGGACACATTCTATCCTGACGGTCCTGTATGTAACCGGTATGCTTGCACGCAAATTGGATATGGACACATTCTATCCTGACAGTCCTGTATGTAACCAGTATGCTTGCACGTACATTGGATATGGACACATTCTATCCTGACGGTCCTGTATGTAACCGGTATGCTTGCACGCAAATTAACCGACATATTCCACAATCAGTGCTCTATAACTGTTGTTTTCTGTATGTTTTCGTGGGAACTATTACATAGATAATGTGAACAGCACTATATAGTTGTTGTCTATTTCTCCTATTAAAGTTGATATCAACTTGATTGGTTTGCTGTCAAATCTTGATTTAAATAAGCACGTGAACTGCGACTTTCTTCACAATTGTTGTCACCACTAGTCACAACTAGTCACAGCTAGTCACAACTAATTTCTTTGTGTCATTTTTTTTCCGCATATGATATAATAATTAACAAATATTCACCACGAAACTTAATTTTATGTGTTCTTTTTCTACATCAGATCATACAATTACAGAAATTGTTCATCCAACATTGTTTATTTAGTAAATAAATATATATATAAATAATGTTGTTATAACTTGTAGCCCCAACCAATTTGCTTTTTCCCCCTTGACAAAACAAATGTATCGTATACTGCAATCATATAATTACATATTAATCTCTGATTTGTTCTTAGTATTGTATGTATATATGTAATGTATTGTATGAAAAAATGCAATAAAATATTATTAAATATTAAAATACTAGTCACAACTATTCGATGCTATGTATTACCATTAGCAATATAAGATGTCTCGGAAAGCCAGCCGCTTGAAGACCTGGCAGATGGTGTATGTAAAGTGAAGTGGGAGCTCTTAGCTTTGTACTGTGTACCTTGCTCGAGCATAATCCCTAGTTGTTTCTCTTAAAATAGGCACTGCTAGAGCTGGAATGCCTTATTCATGAAATGTACAGCAGAGGACCTATATATGTATAATATAGATACATACGTGATAGTCAAGACGTAGGCACTGGCGGCTCTGAAATATGATTGAAATGAGTTGAAACATGTATCGTTTTAACAATGCTACAAGTGTTATAGATTGTTTTGTTTTATTGTTAACTGCATGGTATAAGCTTCATGCAGTCATGTGATGCGTGCATACTGTGATCTCCAATTATCGTGTGTTAGTCTGATTGAATCTTGCATTTCGTTTCGGTAAGATCCACTCAGGTTTATAGTTTGCGCTTATCACGGATATTAATACTGGTGCAACTGTATTATACGTGAATATGTGTGGTTTATGTACATCTACATGTATGAGTATATATTTATTGATTATTTTATTCATATACAAATATGTGTATATTATGCTAGAACTACTGTGTACGCACCAGTGTAAATATCATTGTGTTTGTATGTACTTTATTTGCATCGTAAATTATATGCCTTTCTCTGTAAATAGCATATGTACAGATATGTACTTGACGTGCATTGTACCTATGCGTTGTATAATTGTTAAGTATAATTGTCATTTGTATTAGATTGTGTTCCTTGTAAATTAGATGTTTATGTTTATATTGTATGTGGCTCTCCCTGCAGTGGAGGAAATAAAGTTATCTATCTTAACTTAGGCATTGTGCAATTTATTGAGCATAATTCTCATAACATAGGCATTATATAAAGTAATGAAGGACCAAAAGTTAAAGCAAGTTTTGATAACAATTGCTATACCGCAAACGTAGATGGTATTTATGCTATTAATAAATTGGAACAATTGACTGAACATGCTCGTGATTTCCACCAGCTGCACGTGTCTCGTGATATACTGACCACATATAGAATACATCGTTAGTGTTGTATGCATGAAGTTGACAACACAGGGTTTTAGAAAAGCTGTTCAGTAGTAATGATACATTTAGAAGAGAAGGTTCTAGTTGTTTGGGGGAATGCCCGTGTTCATGCTATATAAGCATTAGCCACATGTTTGCCCGTTCGCACAGACGGGTCTGTAGTCCAGTGGTAACACGCTGGACTGGTAATCCAGGGATCGCAGGTTCGGTCCCCCGTCTTACCCTAATACAATTAACAGTCTTTCAGATGGGACTTTAAACCGAGGTCTCGTGTCGGTGCTGTACACCGTGCACGTAAAAGAACCAGAGGAGACCCTGGGATGGGTCTCTGTCTGTATCATTGCACTATCCTCCAAAAATCTAAAATGACTAATCTCTTCAGGAGGCGTCGCTCATATGGGCAACCGGTAGCGACGATCAAAAATAATAACCGTAACACACATTGCCCGTTCGCTACCACTGGTGTCAATGAAACAGTCGTGGAAGTCGTGGTAGCTATGTGGTAGAGCGTTCGCTTCACGTGCGAAATGCCCGGAGTTCGAGCCCCGCTGGAGCCGTTACGATTGTGTCCGTAGGCAAGGCATTTAAATTCCACATGCCTCTTCTCTCTCTCTCTCTCTCTCTCTCTCTCGTGGCGATGGATTCCATCAGGAATGAGGTCTCGAGAGTGATTAATATAAGTTATAAGAACTTGTTGCAAAATCGAGCTAAAATAAATTTGTATAAACTAATGCAACAGTCCTATGAAATAGCCAGATTTCAAACGTCATTAATAACTGCTCTGTTATGTGTGAAGCTGTATTTGACAATATACACAAGCTCCGTACGATATTATCAATATATAAACAATGTTCAACAAACGTACAAATATAAACAAGCGTAACGAGTGTGTTTAGATGTGTTCATAGTACGATAACCACCCACTGTTTGTACTGCAAATAGTCAATCTTTCATTCCAGTGAGCTAGATAGACCTATAAAGTCCTCTATATATTTACGTAAGATGAAAGTTGCTCAATGGAATAGTTTAGCGTGGTCAGGTTACGTGCGTATGTATGGTTTTAGTGTGACATAGGTAAATATTGAATACTATGATTTATGTTTTTTATGACCTGTTTGGATAATGCTGCAAGTCGATGTTGGTGTGTAAATATCACCTGTAAAGGATACATGTATAATCATGCATGGAATCTGTAGAACTGTAATCGATATCTACCAATATGCTGTTGTTTATATATATATATATATATATATATATATATACTTAAAACGACATTACATCGCAAAAAGCAATAAAATGCATTTTTTCACGTATAACTACATTGCTACTACAAATTCTTCCGAATACATTCGAACACAAATATTGAATCAATAAGCAGTGGTTTTGTGGATTGAAAGTATGATTTCATATAACGGTCATCCATGCTCCTGAATTGACTTTTGTTTGTCATCAGAGTCTAAACGCGAGCTAATGTCGTTGAGAGATAATTTAACTAAGAATAGTCTACAAATATATAGGCACAAATGGGAGATATAACGGTAAATCTGTACCATAACTCGTGTTATTCAGGATACACTAGTTGTATTATGCATGGATGTTTACATTATTTTGTTATGTCAACAAACCGCGTATACGACGTTTGCCTATTAGTTGAAATACTCAGTATTTGAGGCAAACATTTGGAAAACATTTATACCATATAACATGAAAATACATGCTGTAGAAATTTGTGTTTTCACTGATGTAGTGTCGCTTTAACACCATAAAAAAACAACTGTGCACTTTTTTGTTGAGTGTTACTATTTCTTTTCGTTACACATTTTAGAATTATGGATTTTACTATTAGGAGTGAAGAAACTAATCATTGACACATTGCACTAATTTACCCAATATGCGCACATTTTGATACCAAATGTGCCTATATTGTTTTCTAAAAGGATAGTCTATTCTAAGTGGAAGTCGTGATAGCACAGTTGATGCGCGTTCGTTTCAGGTGCGAAAGGTCCGGAGTTCGAGCCCCGCTGGAGCCGTTACAAGTGTGCCCTTAGGCAAGGCATTTAAATTCCACAGTGCCTCTTCTCTCTCCTTTATGGCGATGGATTCCACCAGGAATGAGGTCTCGAGAGTGATTAATATAAGTTGAAATAACTTGTTTCGCAATAGAGCTAAAATAAATTTGTATAAACTAATAGGATATAAATGTCACCTCTAAGGCAAGTGTACAGTTTCTTCTTGCTGTCAGTATAGTTAACTGTCGTCTGCTTTTTTGGGAAAAGTTAAACATATGAACACATTTCATCAATATTTCAAATAAAAAGATAAGTTACTGTGCGACCTGGGGTCTTCCTCCACCAATAATAGCCGGGGAGTCGCCGTGTGACTGGAGCTGTTTGTGCGGCCTGGGGTCTTCCTCCACCAATGATAGCCGGGGAGTTGCGGTGTGACTGGAGCTGTTTGTCCGGCATTAAACCCCAGATCAAACAAATACAAGATACGTTTGGTCACAGAAACTTGAAATTGTATCCATAAGCCACCAACGGTCTCGTACCTCTATCATAGGACACCCCCTCTATTCTTTTTTTAATAGAGAGGGTGTCCTAGGATAGAGGTACGAGACCTTTGGTGGCTTATGGATAAAATTTCAAGTTCCTGTGGTTTGGTACACCCGAAGTTGATAAGTGCACATGAACATATGTTTCTTATTATTTTATTTAAGTTGTAGCATGTTTTGTCTCAGTCTTAGAACCTCGATTAACCTCGGATAACCTAGAATAATTCTCCGCAACAAACCATAACAGTTGTATTACAATAAAAAATATAATTTATTTATTTGACAACGATTGCGAAACAAGCTGTACAAACTTATATTAATCACTCTCGTTGGCGCGGATGAAAGCGTAAATGTGGTCATTAGTGTGGGAGGAAACCGGGGTACCTGAAGAAAACCCACCTGCCCTATCTGGCGGTCACCGTACCATATCACATACTTCCCGGTCCGAGAATCGAACCCGGGTTGCGTGGTGAGAAGTTAGTGTGCTAACCACTGCGCTAATCGGGCAATTCAAATGAATGTGCGTACATCACTATTAGCATGACTTATACAAATTGCTGGCTTATTCAACGGAACACTCGCATACAGAGCAATATGAGTATTTATTGCCAATAGTCCGCCTCCGCGGTCGAGTGGTTAAGGTCGCTGACTTGTATACCACTGTAACCTAACTGATTGTCACGGGTTCGAGCCCCGCTCAGGCCGTGTCTCATTTATATGAACAAGTTGGCAGTTTCTTACGGAGGTTGGTGCACCCAAGTACTGGTTTACCGCTGGAGCCTGCCCAGGAAAGGTGTTGTTTGGTAAACTGCCCGCCGGCGATATAGCCCAAAATGGTGCTGATGAAGGCGTAAAACCCGAAATATAATAATAATATATGATATAATCATGATTTAGCGTCAGGTATATTATTGGCAATAATAATAATTATTATTATTGCCAATAATATACCTGACGCTAAATCAGTATCAACACACACGGACAATTGGAAATGCACGTGGTTCATCTTCGTTTTCTTATCTAGTCACCAATGCTTGGATGTTACGATGGTGGTTGACTACGAACTCCCGGTGTCAATATATTATTCTCTATTGATCACATTTTGCTAGGTGTCATTAATTCTATTTTCTTTCAATGACCATAATTACTATTCATATGTGTATGCCTCTTCCGAACAGTTACCTCTCTCTGTGTTACTTCTATAAATGTTTGTAAAGGATGACGTCAAATTCTAAACAAACTAAACAAAGTTCTTCATGAAAAAATTACTAAATGCTACATTGTAAAATACTCGCAGATAATTCGTAATTTTCGCCCATGCAATATAATGTTCATTGTTCCATGGGTACTTGATATAATATAAGACAACCCTTTGATCTGGTCCTTTATTGATATTAAAGAGGGAGAAATATCGAATAAAAACTTCAAAAGCGATGTTTATGAATATAATTTTATGGAATAAATTGATCCAGAGGAAAACGTAGAGCGTCCAAGTTGCACGCTTAATCATGATTTAGTATATTTGCATATAATTTGCATATCAGCAACGTTCGTAGCATACATCATCGATTGGGTGGAAATTATCGTCAGACGAGGAGTTTGAAAAATGAAGCAGACGAGAATGATACGGCAATGTTATTAATTAGAAAAGTCCTTGGTAATATATATCAATATTAGAACACATTCGTTACGCTGCGTGATTGAATACTAGTAGCCAATTAGTGCTTGAGTTAGAGGCTTGATTTAGAGGCTTGTTGGACCTCAAAACACACGTGTACTTGCCTAGTGGTACCTAGTGGTACGGCTTGTCAACCTTAACTGGGTTTTAATATAAGACGAATATAATGTTGTACTTGAATGTATTATGCTAAAAGATCTTCATGTAAAATGTATTTACAACAATTATTGGAATCATTCTAGGTGTGCATTATAATGACAACTGAAACTGTTTCAGATATAAACGTATTTGCATCACAGGCATCCGGCGCATACCCTGGACCCCCCCGGACCCCTCCGGGCATACCGTGGACCCAAGTACAACCCCAAATAGTCATAATACATTGTAACATCAATCAAGTATCATTTCTAGTTCCAAAAACGCATTTGTGAAAAAATAATTTGTTACTGTATACATGTGAACGATTGTAATTATTACAATTTTCATTCAAATATATACATGAATAAATTCAATTACCACCAGAGTATAGTGTAGATCTCCTATGTAAATATGATTTCATGATAA
This sequence comes from Archivesica marissinica, assembly GCA_014843695.1. Lineage (NCBI taxonomy): Eukaryota > Metazoa > Mollusca > Bivalvia > Venerida > Vesicomyidae > Archivesica > Archivesica marissinica. Next base: position 7,707,896 of record CM026404.1, read on the forward strand.
ATTTAGCAGCTGACTACTGTTAGTATGGTGTTCATAACTTCATACTGTCTCACCATGGCGAGGTAACATGATGTGTGTGTATATTTAGTTAGAATAACAAGATATACGTAATTGTATACGTTATATAAAACAATAATATTCTGTAATAATCAATGATGTATTTTAGAAAAATGTTTCGCCATATTTGCCATGCTGCGTTGTTTATATTTGTTATATTGTTGCCTGTAAATGACCCGTACAACCTATTCTATAACGCAGACCTATCCGTAGCACGTTTGTTTTTTATCTGGGCGTTGATGCATTGTGCAGCAGACATTTATTATATATTTTAACAACTCTATGCAACCGTTATTTTTGTTCATGCCATCATTTAGTGCATAATTTGTTATTTAAATTCATAATTACTTTTGCTATTTAATTTATTATATAAATATATGAAACACTATTTGTATTTTTTTTTTATTGATTTTCTTTATTACACTAGTATATATTATTTTCTATGAAAGTTTTACTGGTTACTGTTTACATGTTTCATTATGCTATTTCATGTTTGATGTTCATCGTTGGTGCCTGCCCAGGAAAGGTGTTGTTAGATAAATATAATAGGTAAATGGGCGATATAGCCCAAAATGGTGCTGAAAACCCGAACTATAACATAATAACAAATATGTCATGTTTTAATTTGTTGAGGGCCTCATGGTAGATTGACTTAATTGTTCAAATGAGTTCTCTCGTTAAATAAAGTATTCTTTATTATTATTATTATTTAATATTATTATTTATTATTATTATTATTATTATTATTATACATGACCTACTTAGTTAAAGTTTATTACTGTATTTAAAACGACTAATAGAACAAGTGTTCAAAACATATGCAAATTAATATATTATGCAAATTTAGCGAGAAATTAACAGCATTCTTTCAGAAACTACAACAATATATCCTCGTCTGAAATAATCATAATAAGGACATTATTTAGCGAGAGAACTCGTGTGAACAATTAAGTCAATCTGATATGGACGGTAGCGACGATAACTAAACGTAAAACACAAACGCATTCAGGAATATATTGCCATTCATTGTGATAGCACCAATTTCTTATTAAAATGCTAAATAGGCAATTAAGTGTTTTATGGAAATAAATAGAAAAACACATTCATATTCCAAGTTGTGAAACTGTGTATCATATTGTTGCTAAATGTCACCTGCATGACATGTATATAGTTCTGCCCACCGGAAGTAAGTCAGTATATAAATAATAATAAAGACTTTATTCCATTTAGTTCAAAACTATATAGAACGGGATCGAAGTGGATTTAGGCCCAGGTGGAAATGGGCTGTAGAAATCTTATATTTCACATCGCTTATCTCTTAAGAGGCATTTATATGTGATTTGCGACCATTTCTTATCCTTTGATTGCATCTATTTTGGAGACAGGAAATATATTGCGGCTGTAAAATGTCCATTTATTACCACGTTATAGCTAACTGGATCATGTGCTATAGTTCATTGCTATTTTACATTTTATGCGCATTTAAAATGCAGGGTAATGTTTGAAGTTAGCGCCGTGTGCAAACCCGGTCTTTCAAATGTGTATACTATATGTTGCGACTGGAGCTACTTTACCAAAGCATCTAGCATTTTATTGACTACAGTATATATAGAACCCTATCTGTATGTCTCCGCGGTTCAGTCGCCCAAATGTATGTATGCGGTGGCGACTTTAAATAAACTCAGTCAGTCTCCGCGGCATAGTGGTTAAGGCTTCCTCTTACGTAGCGGGAGATGGACGGTTCGAACCTCTGTCAGGGTTTTATTCTGGTTTGGCAGGTTGGTGATCCGTCAGCCGTCAGCTAGTTAACTAATGGTTACTGATAGCCTATGGTTATTGATAACCTATGGTTACTGATAGCCTATGGTTACTCATAGCTGATAGCCTATCATCCAGGGCTGCAAGGATAGGATTCGGGAACTACTGTAGTTCATAAGAGGTGTCTCATAAATCAGAAATGATTGGCCGTTGCAATAGGGGTGACAATATAATAAATAAACACTTTAGTAGAATGTTGTTTTGTTATATTTACTACAATAGCATTAGCAGAAGAAAATGGTAATTGGACGAAACTCAGACAAAAACTCTAGTAACAGCTTTATACTTTCAACAGGCACAGTTTCAGGGGACAAAACAATGGCCCATATCTGGAAGACATGATCAATGAAAAAACCGCAGCAACGGGACAGTATAAAGAAACAGAACCTCTGTATCACTGGCTACTTCAAACAGCCCCGTCAAAACTACTGCTGAATCACGTGCGTGACAGGGCAAACATTTTGTGAATTATTTTAAGAAGGGGGCACAATCAGCAGAAAGGGTCTCATAACAACTGGGTCCTATAACCGTCTGTCAGCAAATTAAACACCCATTCAATTGCAATTTTCTGAGGGTCAGAACACATCTTTCAATCAGGGAGTGTTAAAAGCGGAGAACTCAGGTTGTCAGATAACGAATCGGTTACGGTAGGGACTAATGAAATGACAGTCACAGGTTCATGCACCGAGTAAAGCATGAAATACAGACGGTGCTTTATGGCTCTATTCACGACTGTATATATACTGAACATAGATAACGACCCGACGACCTGTGAATATATGCTATACAGTGCAAGTCCCAGAACTACTATGCTTCTGGATGGCCTAATATATATTTACTTAAAACAGCATAGCACAGAGGCTGCATTTAATATTTAAATACATATAAGCACCCCGCCCCTTCGTATATATCCTATTTATTACAACTCAAGCGATAGGCTAGTGTTGCTTTAAACAGTATTTATTCCAATAAATATACATATATAACACAAAAAAATGTTACAAATTACATCAATTGTGAATGGTTTCGGTTGGAAAACAAGTTTTCAGAAAACTTATATTAATTCCTCTCCTAGGCTATTGTTAATTTGACATATGTCTGAGACTCCCGGTTGTGCAGTGGTAGGGTGGTCAGATTTGCTACTGCTAGGCGACGCTTATTTATAACATTAATAATAATAATAATAATACAGCCTTTATTTAAGTAGAGAACTCATTTAACAAAGGTTAATCTACCATGACCCTCAACGTGTAATACAAACTTGATTTGACAATATTGTATTGCTATATAATTAATACATGTATGTAACAATTACAAACATATTACAAATACATAATTAGCTAGTGTGTTGAACTGTTGGATAGTTGGAGTATTTTGAACTGAGTGAGGCAATGAATTCCAAACAGATGATCCTGAAAATGCAAATGTGTTATTACTGGGCATGCTACCCTTATCCTAAACGTGGAATTATAAACCCGATAGTTTAAAGCGACATTACATCGCAAAAAGCAAATAAAATGCATAGTTCACGTATAAATACGTTGCTACAACAAATTCTTCCGAATACTTTCGAACACTAACATTGAATCAATAAACAGTGTGTTTGTGATCTACTAACTTTCAAAATTGAAAGTAGGATTTCATATAACGACCATCCACGCTCCTGAATTGCCGTTTGTTTGTCATCAGGGTCAATACTAAACGCGAGATAATGTCGTTTAAAGATAATTTATCTAAGACTAGTCTACAAATAAATATGCATAGGCACACATGTGAGATATAACGGTAAATATGTACCGTAAATCGTGTTATTCAGGATACACGAGTTGTATTACGCATGGATGTCGACCCTATTTACATTATTTTGTTATGTCAACAAACCGCGTATACGACGTTTTCTTATTTGTTGAAATACTCATTATTTCAGGCAAATATTTGGGGGGGGGGGGGAATTATACTATATAATTGGAAAATATATTCTGTAGAAAGTTGGGTTTTCACTTATGTAGTGTCGCTTTAATCATAAATACTATGAACGAGTGTACTAGTTTATCATGATATGCTAAGGTTAGTGTATGTGCAAGTTGCCGTGTGTTATCAGAGTGAACCTCATCGACTGGACTACTTCAACTTGGAAAAGTTTATACATGTACATTAACAGTAATTTGAAGTTAAACTTTGAAGACTTAGTGGTGAAACAACTGTACTCGCTTAACGGCGTTCTATTTATGATCGAATTACACTGTTCACACGGGACTTCAGGGCAACATTTAAGTTTAAACTTTATTTATTTTACGACGATTGTGAGAAGTACCCCGAGAAAACCCACCTGTCCTATCTGGCGACCACCGTACCATCTCACATTCTTCCCGGTCCGAGGATCGAACCCGGGTTGCATTGGTGAGAAGCGAGCACGCAAACCACTGCGCTAATCACACAGCAACATTTAAAGTCTCCCTATGCAGTATTTTTCTTCAGTTTGAAAAATAATACTATATTTCATACGCAAATTTATCCTAGTGTTAACTTTAGTAAACCACCATTTACAGAGTTATAGAGTTATTGATGTTTGTTTTACAACATATCCATAAAGGGGGTAATTTACAAATGGTAATTTACAAATGGTAATTTACAAATGGTAATTTACAAATGGTAATTTCACAACAGCCAGGTTCGTTTGTGGCCATATTTTCCAACTTTTACTTTTAACCGTAATAATTTATTATCGAAAAATGAAAATATAAGACAATAATCACACTATCTAATCATCCACTCTTAACGTTCTACCTTTGTACTTGCAGTCCATTATTATTAATATTGTACGGCATTCAAAGAGCCAGAGTATTATATTAAATCCTATGCGTAAATGTACGAAATTAACAATTTTTTTTTAATTTAAGTTTATTTAACGTCGCTTGCCCATTTTGAGCGACAGACAGTTTACCTAACAACATCTTTCCTGGGCAGGCTCCAGCGGTTGACAATTACTTGTTGCACCAACCTCCGTAAGAAACTGACAACTTTTTCATATAAATGAAACACGGTCTGAGCGAGGCTCGAACCAGTGACCATCAGTGATGATAGGTTACATTGGTATACAAGTCAGTGACCTTAAAGATCTTGTTACATTATGTGTGTGTGTGTGTGTGTGTGGTGTGGTGTGGCGTGGCGTGTGTTGTGTGTGTGTGTGTGTGTGTGTGTGTGTGTGTGTGTGTGTGTGTGTGTGTGTGTGTGTGTGTGTGTGTGTGTGTGTGTGTTGTGTGTGTGTGTGTGTGTGTGTGTTGTGTGTGTGTGTTGTGTGTGTGGTGTGTGTGTGCGTGCGTGCGTGCGTGCGTGCGTGCGTGCGTGCGTGCGTGCGTGCGTGCGTGCGTGCGTGCGTGCGTGCGTGCGTGCGTGCGTGCGTGCGTGCGTGCGTGCGTGCGTGCGTGCGTGCGTGCGTGCGTGCGTGCGTGCGTGCGTGCGTGCGTGCGTGCGTGCGTGCGTGCGTGCGTGCGTGCGTGCGTGCGTGCGTGCGTGCGTGCGTGCGTGCGTGCGTGCGTGCGTGCGTGCGTGCGTGCGTGCGTGCGTGCGTGCGTGCGTGCGTGCGTGCGTGCGTGCGTGCGTGCGTGCGTGCGTGCGTGCGTGCGTGCGTGCGGCGTGCGTGCGTGCGTGCGTGCGTGCGTGCGTGCGTGCGTGCGTGCGTGCGTGCGTGCGTGCGTGCGTGCGTGCGTGCGTGCGTGCGTGCGTGCGTGCGTGCGTGCGTGCGTGCGTGCGTGCGTGCGTGCGTGCGTGCGTGCGTGCGTGCGTGCGTGCGTGCGTGCGTGCGTGCGTGCGTGCGTGCGTGCGTGCGTGCGTGCGTGCGTGCGTGCGTGCGTGCGTGCGTGCGTGCGTGCGTGCGTGCGTGCGTGCGTGCGTGCGTGCGTGCGTGCGTGCGTGCGTGCGTGCGTGCGTGCGTGCGTGCGTGCGTGCGTGCGTGCGTGCGTGCGTGCGTGCGTGCGTGCGTGCGTGCGTGCGTGCGTGCGTGCGTGCGTGCGTGCGTGCGTGCGTGCGTGCGTGCGTGCGTGCGTGCGTGCGTGCGTGCGTGCGTGCGTGCGTGCGTGCGTGCGTGCGTGCGTGCGTGCGTGCGTGCGTGCGTGCTGCGTGCGTGCGTGCGTGCGTGCGTGCGTGCGTGCGTGCGTGCGTGCGTGCGTGCGTGCGTGCGTGCGTGCGTGCGTGCGTGCGTGCGTGCGTGCGTGCGTGCGTGCGTGCGTGCGTGCGTGCGTGCGTGCGTGCGTGCGTGCGTGCGTGCGTGCGTGCGTGCGTGCGTGCGTGCGTGCGTGCGTGCGTGCGTGCGTGCGTGCGTGCGTGCGTGCGTGCGTGCGTGCGTGCGTGCGTGCGTGCGTGCGTGCGTGCGTGCGTGCGTGCGTGCGTGCGTGCGTGCGTGCGTGCGTGCGTGCGTGCGTGCGTGCGTGCGTGCGTGCGTGCGTGCGTGCGTGCGTGCGTGCGTGCGTGCGTGCGTGCGTGCGTGCGTGCGTGCGTGCGTGCGTGCGTGCGTGCGTGCGTGCGTGCGTGCGTGCGTGCGTGCGTGCGTGCGTGCGTGCGTGCGTGCGTGCGTGCACCTCACACAGTCCAATATTTTACATATTGAATCGTTTTCGGATTATATCCTACACACACAATTAATAATGGTTAGAATAGCGAATTGTACATATCTTTATAGTTTAGACATATTTCATTTTAAACAAAACAGCATATACAAATATACAGTTTACACGAAATTTAGATACATGGATGAAAAGGGATTAGAACCGAAAGCTATTATAGCTTATAGAGGTCTTCTCCTATAGCAAGGTACTTAATGCAATTGCGATATGAGAGTGTTGTAGACAGTGTTGTACCTATCCTTGATGCTATAATGTATTTTATACAATAATATATACACTATTTTATAATGTATTTTATACAATAATATATACACTATTTTATACAATAATATATACACTATTTTATACAATAATATATACACTATTTTATACAATAATATATACACTATTTTATACAATAATATATACACTATTTTATACAATAATATATACACTATTTTATACAATAATATATACACTATTTTATAATGTATTTTATACAATAATATGTACACTATTTTATAATGTATTTTATACAATAATATGTACACTATTTTATAATGTATTTTATACAATAATATGTACACTATTTTATAATGTATTTTATACAATAATACATACACTATTGTATAATGTATTTTGTACAATAATATATACACTATTTAAATAATGTATTATAATGTATTTTATACAATAATATATACACTATTTTATCATGTATTTTATACAATAATATATACACTATTTCTGTGTATAGCAGTAATATTGATTTGTTTGTATATTAATGTATAAATTATCTAAAATGGTCTGTGAACATGCAAAATGGTCTGTGAACATGCATTGATGTTTCTATTAAATGCGTGTAAAGACAGATAGTTTAAATTCACTAATTATACACAACTGTATAATGTTTCCAGTGCGTTCCTATCCAATAAAGCTTCCACCTTCCCTTCCACCGCTGCAGCGATGCTTCTCGGGGATTGACAAATGAGATGCGGACGATAACGATGATGATGATGATGATGATGATTTGTGATTTGGGAGAAATTGTCGTTTACACCTGCATGGGAAATAATTTACACCGTGACGTTTCCTTTTATCGCCCGTTGACTCATTGATTATCCATCCAGATCGACAAAGATACGCTGCTCTAAGTTGTTTGTCTCCCGGATCATACAGTAATAACCGTAGCAATAAACTATACAAATGTGAAATGAAAATCAATGCTTTAGCAGTAAAACAGGATAATATAATTAATTGTTTAATTGTAATTGTGTAATATTTCATGGCGAAGAGAGATTGTGGCTCCCATGCACATCTCATTTTGTGGGTAGACGAAACCAGATGCAACTAGTTGCTTCATTGTGGACAGTTGATACAACGGAACCAGAATTATCGATTGAAATAACTACATCGTGCAGATGTTGACCTTCTTTAAAATGGAATTTCGTGTTTCTCTATTTTTTAACTTTGCGCCGTCATCTTGAAGCTTCGGGCTGGCTGGATATGGTAACACAGGGTGACTATGCAGCCTATATAGCAGATTCTTGTAAATCACAAACAAGTGCGGACTCTGCGATTGTCTAAATTACATCCTTAATTGTTAGTTTATACAAATTTATTTTAGCTCGATTGCGAAACAAGTTATTTCAACTTATATTAATCACTCTCGAGACCTCATTCCTGATGGAATCCATCGCCACGAGAGAGAGAGAAGAGGCAACGTGGAATTTAAATGCCTTGCCTAAGGGCACAATCGTAACGGCTCCAGCGGGGCTCGAACTCCGGACCTTTCGCACCTGAAACGAACGCGCATCCACTGCGCTATCACGACTTCCTCCTTAATTGTTGCGGTATCTGCCTTAGAATTGCCGAGCTATCACGGAAACGCAGTGTGATTATAGGCGGTCGATTGCATAGATACGCCCCCTGCATCCCTGCATAGATCGATACCCGGTCAACTAGAACCATAGTCATCTCGTACATGGTCATACAGTCTAACACACTGGCCGTTGTACGCGACGATTTTCGATTTTCAAATATCAACACAATTTACAATAGAACACTTTTTTTTTAAAATACTAAAAAACCATCGATTGACTGTTAATCGTCGCGTACAATGACCAGGTGTGCTGGGGTGTATGACCAGGATACACGTTGACCGGGTACCTATCTAGACCAGGGGTACACGGGCGTATCTATGCAATTGTTGCCTATGACTGTAATATACATGTCATACGTTAGTGTCCCATTAAAGGCAGTTTATATCTATGAGGAACCCAATGAGGTACACTATATATTTCACGCAACTGTCTACCCCCAACCCCTTTTCACCTAGCGATACGACATTGGAATTAAACATTGGGAGATCTGATGATAATGGAATATTGAAATCATATTTCTTTCAGCAAATCGACAGACTGTATCATTTTCCTGTAGGCTATGAATGGTTGTTGCTTGTACTCATGTATGCTATGAATGGTGTTGCTTGTACTCCTGTGGCTATGAATGGTTGTTGCTTGTACTCATGTAGGCTATGAATGGTTGTTGCTTGTACTCATGTAGGCTATGAATGGTTGTTGCTTGTACTCCTGTAGGCTATGAATGGTTGTTGCTTGTACTCATGTAGGCTATGAATGGTTGTTGCTTGTACTCCTGTAGGCTATGAATGGTTGTTGCTTGTACTCCTGTAGGATATGAATGGTTGTTGCTTGTACTCCTGTAGGCTATGAATGGTTGTTGCTTGTACTCCTGTAGGCTATATATGAATGGTTTTTGCTTGTACTCATGTAGGCTATGAATGGTTGTTGCTTGTACTCATGTAGGCTATATATGAATGGTTTTTGCTTGTACTCATGTAGGCTATGAATGGTTGTTGCTTGTACTCATGTAGGCTATGAATGGTTGTTGCTTGTACTCATGTAGGCTATGAATGGTTGTTGCTTGTACTCCTGTAGGCTATGACTGGTTGTTGCTTGTACTCGTGAGTTATTCGTGGCATAGTGCATTGGCACCGATGATGCCCATGTGTCCATATTCCCTAATGTATGCTACGTACGGGCACCTATCGCGCGCTACCGTAGAAGCTAAGCTATACAGGTAGAGTAAGGATAAGGCTCGGAATATTGACATTTGACAACTTCATTAAAATGTAAATCGCTATAGAACAGTATAGTCCAGTGGCGAGAGCGCAGCGGTAGCGTATTCGTCTATTGTGTGAAAGGCTCGGTGTTCGCGACAAGCTGCAGGCGTTACGATTGTGTCCCTAAGCAAGGCACTTAAATTCCACATTGCCTCTTCGATGGATTCCACCAGGAATGAGGACTCGAGAGCGATTAATATAACGTTGTAAGACCTTGTTTTGCAATCGATCTAAAATAAACTTGTATAACAACTTTAAAAAATATCTATACTAAATGTCTCAGTAAATGCTGCAGAAATGGAATAAACATAATTATTTGCCCAGACAGACAGACAGACAGACAGACAGACAGACAGACAGACAGACAGACAGACAGACAGACAGACAGACAGACAGACAGACAGACAGACAGACAGACAGACAGACAGACAGACAGACAGACAGACAGACAGACAGACAGACAGACAGACAGACAGACAGACAGACAGACAGACAGACAGACAGACAGACAGACAGACAGACAGACAGACAGACAGACAGACAGACAGACAGACAGACAGACAGACAGACAGACAGACAGACAGACAGACAGACAGACAGACAGACAGACAGACAGACAGACAGACAGACAGACAGACAGACAGACAGACAGACAGACAGACAGACAGACAGACAGACAGACAGACAGACAGACAGACAGACAGACAGACAGACAGACAGACAGACAGACAGACAGACAGACAGACAGACAGACAGACAGACAGACAGACAGACAGACAGACAGACAGACAGACAGACAGACAGACAGACAGACAGACAGACAGACAGACAGACAGACAGACAGACAGACAGACAGACAGACAGACAGACAGACAGACAGACAGACAGACAGACAGACAGACAGACAGACAGACAAACGTCCTCAAACCAATATGCCATTGTAACGTCGTCGAAGTTGTATTTTGGATGTACAAGAAGTTGTTTGAATGTGTGTTAAGCAAGCAATGTGTTATTATAAGACCATAGTATTATTACCATACTGCAATCGTGTTGTTTTGTTGTTGTTTTTGTTCATATTTCGGTATCATATCATAAAATATTACAGTCAACATAGAAAACAATAACTTATAACTTATTTGCCGTTATTTGCCTACCACAATACTATCTACAACTCAATTTGATACGCTGTCCTCTCTAGCCTGATACAACATTTGCTGGTTTGATATCACTTTTTCTGGTTTGATACTGCCACGCTCTCGTATTTTAACCAGATCCTGAGAAAATAACGCATGCGCATTCGGTGCTAGTTTGTTTACTTCCTGTAGCGTCTCAGTGTGTCAACATTTACAGATAACATATGTTTGTAGTTTCGTTGTATTGTTTCAATTGTTTTCGTGTATCTAATTCAGCAATTGTGATTCATTCCTGATAAATGGATAACAGAGAGCAGGATTTCGGTTATTAAATGTTCAAATTCATATCACAGTATCTCAGGCCGATATCAAATTACCTCGGGTCGATACCTAGGCTGATATTAAACTAGCCACGTAATAACCTCAGTGCGTACTCCATGTGTTCCGTGTGTAAACATGTGCTCCGTGCGTAATCATGTGCTTCGTGTGCAAACATGTGACCGTGTGCAAACATGTGCTCCGTGCGTAACCATGTGCTTCACGTGCAAACATGTGCTCCGTGCGTAACCATGTGCTTCGTGTGCAAACATGTGCTCCGTGAGTAACCATGTGCTTCGTGTGTAAACATGTGCTTCATGTGTAAATATGTGCTTCGTGTGTAAACATGTGCTTCGTGTGCAAACATGTGCTCCGTGTGTAAACATGTGCTCCGTGCGTAAACATGTGCTCCGTGTATTACGTGACGCATCATAGATGAACATGACGCAATCGACACGGGTAAGCGGGTACATATAACTGTCTAACGATAGTGGAAGCTTACTGCACCTGGATGACTGGTATTTGTAAAATAAAGGCATGACAATTTCTAATCCACCATAAAACTTTATTGGAAAACATTTCAAATCGACAGAGAGTACTAGAGATAAAATATTACAAGTTTTGATGTGGCTCAGATTTATAATCGCGCTGTCACACGGGGCGATAACATGGCTTTATCATTCCTCTTAAGGATGTTTTAAATTCTCAAAATGTACTGCTTTTCCCTGGCTCTCTCACATTATCCCACGATAGGTTGATGTTACGACACACAAGACGCTTGGGGTATGGACACATGGTTTCGGGTATCTATAGATACTCTGATAGTGGCGGGATACATACGGATATGTAGCCCAGTGGTTAACATACTGTACTGGTAATCCATGAATCGCAGGTTCGATCCCCCGTCTGACCGTAATAAAATTAACAGTTTTTCAGATGGGGCTTTAAACCGAGGTCTCGTGTCGGTGCTTAACACTGTGCATGTAAAATAACCAGAGGAGACTCTGGAATGAGTCTCTCTCTGTATCATTGTACTATCATTCAAACATCTAAAATGACTAATCTCTTCAGGAGGCGTCGCTCATATGGGCAACCGGTAGCGACGATAAATAAACGTAAAACACGCACACAGACCGGTTGTCATTTTAAAACCTGCTTGGATATAGCCTAAACAAGTTGTATGTATCGAAATAGTCTTAAAATACATTTCATTTTAAGAAATAATTTTAGTTTTGAACCCGAATTTGTACAGACAGAGCAATGTTGTTACTAATAGACTTTACCGGGACGTGAAGCAAGCGTGAAACTCAACGGCAACTCGACAACATATGCCTACCCGGGATAACATACAGTCAAACTTGCATTAAGCAGCCAGCCAAGGGAATGCCAGAAAGTGGCTGCTTAACGCAATTGGCTGCTTAATAGAGGTCAAGTGTGTAATAAAACAGCATATTGGGACTCTGGAAACTGGCTGCTTAATACAGGTTGGTTGCTTAATAGAGGTGACCACTAACACAGTGTTGACTGTATTTTCATTTTGAAACCCAGACCGGTTATTTCATATATTTTTATCTAGAAATGTCAAGTCGTATTGCTGTTCTAGCTGACTGTCACGAGTTCTAAGAAAAGGTGCTAGAATACAATTGTAATGTACTTGAACATTGTTAGTTTATACAAAATTATTTTAGCGCGATTGAGAAACAAGTTCTTAAAACTTATATTAATCACTCTCGAGACCTCATTCCTGATGGAATCCATCACCACGAGGGAGATAGAAGAGGCAATGTGGAATTTAAATGCCTTGCCTAAGGACACAATCGTAACGGTTCCAGCGGGGCTCGAACTCGTGGCCTATCACGACTTCCACAGTGTGTTTTACGTTTATTCATCGTCGCTACCGGTTGCCCATATGAGCGACGCCTGCTGAAGATATTAGTCAATTTAGATTTTTGGAGGATAATGCAATGATACAGACTACAGATCCGTCTGTACGACTTCCACGAACATTGTTGAACTATATATAAATGACTAATATCTTCAGGTATATATCTTATTTTGATATTAGTATTCATTCCAATCTCTTAATAGCTCCGTTTCTCAGCAACCAATAATAATAACAATGCAAGTAATGTTCTTGGATCACTTTTAGTATGTTTTATCAAAATTACTTTAAAGTTTAAACTTTTGTTATTTTACAACAATTGCGAAGCAAGTTCTAACAACTTATATTAATCACTCTCGTTGGCGCGTATGAAAGCGTATATGTGGTCATTCGTGTGGGAGGAAACCGGAGTACCCGGAGAAAACCACCTGTCCGATCTGGCGACCATCGTACCATCTCACATACTTCCCGGTCCGAGGATCGAACCCGGATTGCATTGGCGAGAAGCGAGCGCGCTAACCAGTGCGCTAATCAGACAGCCAAATTACTGGCATAAAATGCGGGACACTCACATTTGTTTACGTGAATGGTATTATTATAATACTATTATAATGATATGTGGTTGGACTGTTTCGGAAACAACACGGTTATAGCAAACTGACAGAAATAGCATGGGAGTGAACTGGCCACCTGGGTTACAGATTGCTGGGTTATCAGTCTGTGTCAGGCATATCTTACAATATTGAACAGTCTTGTGTCAGGCATATCTCACAATATTGAACAGTCTTGTGTCAGGCATATCTTACAATATTGAACGTTTATTAATGATCCACTTCCTGTGATTATCTGAGAGCCTCGTGATTTCATGAAACGTTCACATGACAACTGCCAAAGTACTGTATTATTTAGACTATTAAGGTAGAAAGACGGAGATACAACTGAGGTAGAAACACGATTAATTGTTTAAAATAGTTCTCTCGTTAAAATAAGTCTGTATTATTATTGTTATCATCATCATCATCATCATCATCATCATCATCATCATCATCATCATCATCATCATCATCATCATCATCATCATCATCATCATCATCATCATCATCATCATCATCATCATCATCATCATCATCATCATCATCATCATCATCATCATCATCATCATCATCATCATCATCATCATCGTCATCATCGTCATCATCATTATCATTTTTTAAATTTTATTTTATTATTTTTATTATTATTATTAAGATATAACCAGGTCTTTAGGTGACAAACTTCACAGCGTTTCTTGTGTGTATTGTACATATATATGCTATATAATATTAAATCATGCAGCTTATATATATTTATCTCAGGTCACGTGTTAGTCTGTTTTATTGGTCATAGCCCGTTTACATATGGTCATATCTGTGTAATATTTCTGTTTTAATTTGACGAGGGCCTCACTTGTTCAAATGAGTTATTTCGTTAAATAAAGTCTTATATTATTATTATTTTATTATTATTATTGCTAATCATTATTATTATTATTATTATTATTATTATTACCATCATCATCATCATTTTATTATTATTATAATATATTATAATAAGTATTATTATAATTATAATTATAATAATAATAATAATTATTATTATTATAATATTATTATTATTGTTGTTATTATTATTATTATTATTGCTATTTGTTATTAATATTATTATTGCTATTATTATCATTGTTATTATGGAAAAGCACAACATTATTATGCACCACGAACAAGAATTAGTTTCTCTTGTGAGAAGTGTATTCCAATGAGCACTAACATTGAGTGCAATACCATCCACTATGGTAACTAAGGAGAGGACAACAATAAGCTGTATAGCTTTCTGTCCAATGAGCACTAACATTGAGTGCAATACCATCCACTATGGTAACTAAGGAGAGGACAACAATAAGCTGTATAGCTTTCTGTCCAATGAGCACTAACATTGAGTGCAATACCATCCACTATGGTAACTAAGGAGAGGACAACAATAAGCTGTATAGCTTTCTGTCCAATGAGCACTAACATTGAGTGCAATACCATCCACTATGGTAACTAAGGAGAGGACAACAATAAGCTGTATAGCTTTCTGTCCGATTCCTTATTTCAATTGTTGTAAATAAGCACGTACAGGATAGAAAATAAATATGTTTAAACCAATTACGGGTGAGTTGCAGTTGTTTCAAACATGTTCGTGTTTGTTATATCAACTGTTCCCAGTAATGACAGTCTGCTGAATCGGGAAGGGAATATATACTCGAAGAATTAAATTTGATGACATTTACAGAAAGAGTTATTTTTCAAAAAGCTGTGCCATGTATTAAAGTCTAAGTGATCAAGCCCCTGTTTACCTCAGAAACACACCCACTTTCAGTTCAGATATCCAAACCCGTCCTTTGAGATCATCTTCTAATTTACACCATGATCAAGCCCTTGTTTACCTCAGAAACACACCCACTTTCAGTTCAGATCTCCAAACCCGCCCTTTGAGATTATCTTCTAATTTACACCATAATCAAGCCCTTGTTTACCTGAGAAACACACCCACTTTCAGTTCAGATCTCCAAACCCGCCCTTTGAGATTATCTTCTAATTTACACCATGATCAAGCCCTTGTTTACCTCAGAAACACACCCACTTTCAGTTCAGATCTCCAAACCCGTCCTTTGAGATTATCTTCTGATTTACATCTATATCATCCCAGACCTAGAAGTGAATTATTCAGAAAGTCATTTGTCTACCCTGGCACTACAATCTGGAATGCTTTAGCAAGTAATATTAAAATTTCCTCACCAGTCATGTCAATTTAAATCGTTTTGCTTAATTTGGAGTCGGTCACAATTCTAATGTATTATAGATTATTTACTATATAAATTTACATCTAACTCTTTTATAATTACAATGGTATCATGTAGTGTGTTCAATTGTATGTATTTAAATATATATGCTTTATATATAGGAGCTTTTATATTCTTTATTTATTTTACAACGATTGCGAAGCAAGTTTTAACAACTTATATTAATCACTCTCGTTGGCTCGGATGAAAGCGTATATGTGGTCATTCGTGTGGGAGGAAACCGGAGTACCCGGAGTAAATCCACCTGTCCGATCTGGTGACCACCGTACCATCTCATATACTGCCCTGTCCGAGGATCGAACCCGGGTCGCATTGGTGAGAAGCGAGCGCGCTAATCCATATAGGAGCTTACACTCGTGGTGAGTCCATGCTATATATTATGAAACTTGTCAAAATTGCAAAACGAGTTTCATAAAATATGGTATGAAATCACCACGCGTGTCAGATCCTTTTATCACGTTACCATAGTAACCATATATTTGCGGAAAAAAATACTTTTCTGTTTGCCCGTATATATTTTAGCCTTATCACATTCAGGTGCATCCAGATGCCGTAGTAAATAGTCCCTGATAATCAAGCAAATTCACGCAAATAATCAACACACTATTTGTAATCACTGTATAACGCTAGTGCATATTTACCATTTCATTGATCTAAGTATCTGATTTTCAACAAATAAAGCATGAACAAGAACAACATGGATAACTATGTCGAATGTGTATTGCAAGCATTGCAAGCATTGCAAGCTGTCAATGGCATACTGCTACCAATCAGAATCCTTCCATGTGACATTACACGTGTGTACATATATGAAAATATGTTATGGTTGTATTACATTGAATACAAGCAAAGCTGTGTGTTGCAATGATTTGTTGTGATGGCCTTATGGGAGATTGACCTTGTCAAATAAGTTACCTTGTTAAATAAAATCATTATTATTCGTGTCGGGAGATCACCACACGTTGCTCTATGAATTCGTTATATAGCGATCTCATTCTGAAAATACGAATTCATTGCACTTGGCTAATTGATTCTTACTCTACGTGTCTGTCTGGAAAACAAATCTGCTAGTTTAAATAGAGGAAAGGAAGTATTTTATTCTCAGATGTATCACGGCTTATTCTCTATCAGTAAAGTGTACGTCGCTTCCTCTTATACTTCGTGCTGTTCCGTTGACAACGTGTGCCACTCAAACAAACCATGACCAAATGTACCAATGGCATATCTACTGTTAGATGACCAAATTTTCAAACGACGTCCGGAACAAAACACTTGTAGTAATTCAAAAACGAGCAATTGGTTACTAATTGATTATACAAGTTATTCTAACAGCGTTCTTTGTCAGCCATATTGTTTCGCACGTGGCGGTGTCTGCATAAGATCTCCTATTCACGAAACTCACGTGACGATGACACAAATGACAAAATAATGTCTAAATTTTATAATTAATATCTTTGTTACATATTGGATGTTTAGTTACCAGACTCTGAAGGGAAGAAGTAACATGATTAATTAGCATATTGCTGTAAATGCTATAAAACAGACATTTACAATCGAAGAATGAAATATTTTTTTTAAAAGCAAGGGGGACTTTCCGCGAACAAGAAGCATTGTAAATTGGGTATTCATAATTAGTTTAAACATATTTTATTTTCTATCATGTACATGGTTATTTACAAGAATGGTATTAAAGCGACACTACATCAGTGAAAACGCAAATTTCTACAGAATGTATTTTCCTATTATATGGTATTATTTTTTCCCAACTATTTGCCTCAAAAACTGAATATTTCAACTAATAAACAAACGTCGTATACGCGGTTTGTTGACATAACAAAATATGGTCGATATCCAAGCGTAATACAACTCGTGTATCCTGAATAACACGATATATGGTACAGATTTACCGTTATATCTCACAGTTGTGCCTATGCATATCTATTTGTAGACTAATCTTAGTTAAATTATCTCTAAACGACATTACCTCGCGTTTAGTATTGACTCCGATGACAAACAAACGTCAATTCAGGAGCATGGATGGCCGCTATATGAAATTTTACTTTCAATTGTGAATGCTTGTAGACTATAAAAATACTGTTTATTGTTCAATGTTAGTGTTTGGATGTATTCGGAAGAATTTGTAGTAGCAATGCATTTATACGTGAAAAAAATGCATTTTATTTGCTTTTGGCGATGTAATGTCGCTCTAAGGAATTGGACAGAAAGCTACACAGTAATCAACACCGCTGGCCCTCAAATACAGTAGTGTGATGCGTACAATTAGGGGTCATGTCTGTGTTAGCGAAGCAATCACATTCTTTTGTAAATTGTTTTCTTAATACGATTTGCGAGATTAGTGTTGCTATATATTGTTCTAAATGTTATCTGCAAATAGCTGACGACATTTATTTCATAAAGGAATAGTTATATAACAGTAATAAATACCACAATAAAAACGTACAGCACTCTCTGCTAAATGTATGTAAGTAATATTGAGCACAACTGTATAGATAAATAATACATCAAGTGCAATGCTATAAAGAACAGCGTCTAAATTTGCTACAAAGTCTTTCTGGCGTCAAAATTGACGAGGCACCATCCCAGACGTCACTTATTTGAATCTGAACGGTGTTCAATCTTCTGACTCACGCAGCTATATATATTATTTACAGAACTAATGTACAGTAAAACCTGTGTTAGTGGTCACCTCCATTAAGCGGCCAACCTGTATTAAGCAGCCAGTTGCCAGATTCCCAATTTGTTGTTTCATTATACAGTTGACCACTATTAAGCAGCCACCTGTGCTAAGCAGCCACTTTCTGTGATTCCCTTGGCTGGCTGCTTAAGGCAGGTTTGACTTGTAGATACGTACGTGACATGATCATAGTGTAATCACGGTTGTTCAGACATTTAGAAAACATTAAAAACATTGAAATCTTGAGCTATGCATTTTAATCACTTTGACCTCATTCACAGCGGTCACATATATAGACAATTAACGATGACGTCATCCATGTTATTTTGTATTCCCGAAGAAGTCTAACATGAACGATACGCTATATTAGACTGGAGTTTGTTTAATTATTCTAAGATGTATTATTATACATGAGATACATGGTTTGTCAGTTACTGTAAACACTGTGTTTCATGTAATGACCCCAATTGTACCGTCCACAATTAATTTAAGATACTGCACAGTCGTTAGCGTCATCATGCACTTGACGATTCAATGCGTGTGTATAAGTCACTGCACTAAACACTACTATTTTGCGTGACAATGTTATTATGTTAAATTCCCGACGAATTCCATAATATTCCAGTCGTTTCACATAACACACTTTATATTCCAAAGCACGTGACAGATTATGTATACGGGTATATCCACTATTAGTTTATACAAATTTATTTGAGCTCGATTGCGAAACAAGTTATTTCAACTTATATAAATCACTCTCGAGACCTCATTCCTGATGGAATCCATCGCCACGAGGGAGAGAGAAGAAGCAACGTGGAATTTAAATGCCTTGCCTAAGGGCACAATCGTAACGGCTCCACTATTAACACACAACAATCACACATATATATATATATGAACAATGTTACATGCTAGAATTTCCGTGTCTTACACAGCCAGATGCAAAGTTTAATATGAAAGCCTGTATAATGTTTGATTGACACTAACATTTCTCTGATAAAGTTATTTGAATTGAGTCCATCTTATTTGAACATGCAAATGTTTGCATAGAACGTCTGTTTATACCCAATCGTTCAGTAAACACAGCTTGTGTTTATATTTGTACACACAGATTTTATCGCGAGATACACATTGTGTGATGTTATGTTTATTTTGATGAGCTACACATTTGGTCATGCTATGTTTATTTTGACGAGATACACATTCTGTCATTCTATGTTTATTTTGACGAGATGCACATTCGGCCATGTTATGTTTATTTTGACGAGATACACATTCTGTCATTCTATGTTTATTTTGACGAGATGCACATTCGGCCATGTTATGTTTATTTTGACGAGATGCACATTCTGTCAAGCTATGTTTATTTTGACGAGATGCACATTCGGCCATGTTATGTTTATTTTGACGAGATGCACATTCGGCCATGTTATGTTTATTTTGACGAGATGCACATTCTGTCAAGCTATGTTTATTTTGACGAGATGCACATTCGGCCATGTTATGTTTATTTTGACGAGATGCACATTCGGCCATGTTATGTTTATTTTGACGAGATGCACATTCTGTCAAGCTATGTTTATTTTGACGAGATGCACATTCGGCCATGTTATGTTTATTTTGACGAGATGCACATTCGGCCATGTTATGTTTATTTTGACGAGATGCACATTCTGTCAAGCTATGTTTATTTTGACGAGATGCACATTCGGCCATGTTATGTTTATTTTGACGAGATGCACATTCGGCCATGTTATGTTTATTTTGACGAGATGCACATTCTGCCATGTTATGTTTATTTTGACGAGATGCACATTCTGTCATTCTATGTTTATTTTGACGAGATACACATTCGGCCATGCTATGTTTATTTTGACGGGATATAGCATCCTGGGAAATATTAACTAGTGTGTATTCTAAATGCAATGTTATATGACAACACATTTGGTTTTGAATGTGTAGCACGGGTTATTCGCATGCAGCACGATACACTCGCATACAGCACGGGTCATTCACATATAGCATGAAATATTCGCATACAACACGGAACACTCCCATACAGCACGGAACACTCGCATATGGCACGTGACGCTCGCATACAGCACGGGACACTCGCATACAGCACGGAACACTCGCATACAGCACGAGTCATTCACATATAGCATGAAATATTCCCATACAGCACGGAACACTCGCATATGGCACATGACGCTCGCATACAGCACGGGACACTCGCATACAGCACGGAACACTCGCATATGGCACGTGACGCTCGCATACAGCACGGGACACTCGCATACAGTACGGGACACACGCATACAGCACGGGACATTCGCATACAGCACGGGTCATTCGCATACAGCGCGATACACTCGCATACAGCACTGGACACTCGCATACAGCACTGGACACTCGCATACAGCACTGGACACTCGCATACAGCACTGGACACTCACATACAGCAATGGACACTCACATACAGCACTGGACACTCGCATACAGCACGGGACACTCGCATACAACACTGGACACTCACATACAGCACTGGACACTCACATACAGCACTGGACACTCACATACAGCACTGGACACTCGCATACAGCACGGGACACTCGCATACAGCACTGGACACACGCATACAGCACGGGACACTCACATACAGCACTGGACACTCACATACAGCACGGGACACTCGCATACAGCACGGGACACTCGCATACAGCACTGGACACTCGCATACAACACTGGAAATCACCGCATACAGCACGGAACACTCGAATACAGAACGGGGCATGCGCATACAGCATGTAGCAGTCACATACAGCACGGGACACACGCATACAGCACGGGACACTCGCATACAGCACTGGACACACGCATACAGCACGGGACACTCACATACAGCACTGGACACTCACATACAGCACGGGACACTCGCATACAGCACGGGACACTCGCATACAGCACTGGACACTCGCATACAACACTGGAAATCACCGCATACAGCACGGAACACTCGAATACAGAACGGGGCATGCGCATACAGCATGTAGCAGTCACATACAGCACGGGACACACGCATACAGCACGGGACACTCGCATACAGCACTGGACACACGCATACAGCACGGGACACTCACATACAGCACTGGACACTCACATACAGCACGGGACACTCGCATACAGCACGGGACACTCGCATACAGCACTGGACACACGCATACAGCACGGGACACTCGCATACAGCACTGGACACACGCATACAGCACGGGACACTCGCATACAGCACGGGACACACACATACAGCACGGGACACTCGCATACAGCACTGGACACACGCATACAGCACGGGACACTCGCATACAGCACTGGACACACGCATACAGCACTGGACACTCGCATACAACACTGGAAATCACCGCATACAGCACGGAACACTCGAATACAGAACGGGGCATGCGCATACAGCAGGTAGCAGTCACATACAGCACGGGACACACGCATACAGCACGTACCAGTCATATACAGCACGGATCATTCGCATACAGTACGTGACACACGCATACAGCATGTGACAGTCACATACAGCACGGGACACACGCATACAGCACGTAACAGTCACATACAGCACGGATCATTCGCATACAGTACGTGACACACGCATACAGCACATAACAGTCACATTCAGCAAAGATCATTCGCATGCAGTACGTGACACACACACATACAGCACGTGACACACGCATACAGTACGGATCATTCGCATACAGCACGTGACATACACATACAACACGGGTCATTCGCATACAGCACGGGTCATTCGCATACAGCACGTGACACACGCATACAGCACGGGTCATTCACATACAGCACCTGACACATGCATACAGCACTGGTCATTCGCATACAGCACGTGCCACACGCATACAGCACGCACGGGACACACGCATACAGCACGCACGGGACACACGCATACAGCGCGTGGTGCAGACATACAACACGTGACACACGCATACAGCACGGGTCACTCGCTCGTGAATAGGACTATGTCTTTAAATGTATGTGAATTTAACTATATTTTATAATCTAAGTCAGCCCATGATCTTCAGTAGTATAGCGGAAACGAGGACCCGTCAACCCCGGATTGTCTTAGACGAGTATCCACAATTTGTATCCACCATTCCTGTGTTACTCAGAATGTGCATTTAATGAGATAGTTATGCATTAGAACACAATTTAACATAGCTAGATTATAAGGTATGCACTTAACGTGTGTAGAATACGGTATGATGTGTATTATGATGGCTTCGAGTTTTGATTAAGGTATCCCACTTTCAAAATACTCCAAATACATTCACGAATCTAACATATACAAGATGTAGCAGTTACGATTGTGCCCTTATGCAAGCCATTTAAATTCAACATAGCCTCTTCTCGCCCTCGTGGCGATGGATTCCATCGGGAATGAGGTCTCGAGAGTGATTAATATAAGTTGTATAGGAACTTGTTTCGCAATCGAGCTATAAACTAAGCTAGCTAATGATACATGTTAGATTTAAACTAGATTCTAACTAAAACGTGTTCAAAAGATCGTTTCAAATTATACCATTCTAATAAAATGGCTATATGGTGTATTTAACCGGAGTCAACAATATACATAACTGTGTTTTACGTTTATTTATCGTCGCTACCGGTTGCCCATATGAGCGACGCCTCCTGAAGAGATTAGTCATTTTAGATTTTTGGAAGATAGAGCAATGATACAGACAGAGACCCATTCCAGAGTCTCCTCTGGTTCTTTTACGTGCACTGTGTATAGCACCGACACGAGACCTGTTTAAAATCCCATCTGAAAGACAGTTAATATTATTAGGGTCAGACTGGGTATCGAACCTGTGATCCCTGGATTACCAGTCCAGCGTTTTACCACTGGACTACAGATCCGTCTGTTATACATAATGTAACACTAATACCTGTTTTGAACCTTCATTGGTCCGCCTCCGTGGTCGAGTGGTTAAGGTCGCTGACTTGTAACCTGTAACACTGTAACCTATCATCACTGATGTTCACGGGTTCGAGCCCCGCTCAGACCGTGTTTCATTTATATGAAAAAGTTGGCAGTTTCTTACGGAGGTTGGTGCAACCAAGTACTGGTTAACCGCTGGAGCCTGTCCAGGAAAGGTATTGTTAGGTAAACTGCCCGCCGGCGATATAGCCCAAAATGGTGCTGATGCAGGCGTAAAACCCGAAATATAATAATAATAATAATAATAATAATTGAACCTTTGAGTTCTCCTTAGCAATGCAATGGAAAACGTCTACACGGGTAACAATGATTTTAATTTGAAGCTATCATCATATTCAATATGAGTTCAGTCTAGTCGAATTGTCCATTCCGACTTCGAGACAACCAGAGAATTCGACCTAACCGACTTTGACATAACGGATGTAGACTGTAATACAAAACATGACAATTTAAGGAAACGCTAACGGGTCACACATTCTAGCAACATGAGTTTCTTTTGAACACCATCATGCATTTGCCTTGCCCTGATTCCTGTGTCTCGATGTGTTTACTTAATTGAAATGATTAGCTTAGACGAATTTAGTTTAGCTCGATTGCGACACAAGTTCTTACAACTTATATTAATCATTCTCGAGACCCCATTCCTGATGGAATCCATCGCCACGGGGGAGATAGAAGAGGCAATGTGGACTTTAAATGCCTTGCCTAATGGCACACTCGTAACGGCTACAGTGAATTGAAATGATTGCTGTTTTTTTTATTTGGAAGGTGATTAGCATTTGCTTAAATATGTATAAAACAGTATGCGATACTGCAGCTATAAACTGTTAGAATATGTGCGTACTGTACTATACTAGAGAACATAGAAAACGCACACCTATCACATCTCTATTACAAAGCACAAACTGAGCAACTAACAATATTCCAAAATGTTTAAAACTATGTATATATAATTTTATATAGTTATTGATTTCCATGTACAAACACTTATCCGAAGTGTGCGTTTTCTATGTCCTCTAGTATACATGGCATATGTTTATTATGGACATCACTGATTTATAGTGCAATGGCAATCTCTTCAATAGATGTACATTTATTATGCTAAGCTAGACTCAGGGACGGGTACAGGATTTGGCGTTAGGGGGCGCAACATATTTGAAGGCTAGCATCTAGGGGGTCCGGGGGCATGCTCCCACGTAACATGTTGAAAACAATGGATCCACCAGGTGCATTCTGTGCGTTCTGGTGTATTCTATTAATCAGGGGCGGTTTGGAACCCCTGAGAAAAAGTCTGGAATCGCGCATGAAATTTCACCAGACCAACAAGACATGCGTGACACGTTGTAGAATTTATTTAATAATGGACTTTGTATTAAAAAATATTTATATCACCGTTACTGCAAAATATATGTTTATTTTCTGAGCAATTATCTTACCTTTTCTTTGGATTCTTTCGGAAAAAGCTACTCATCATCGTTTGAAATTTAACGCGTTTCGCACTCGGGGCATCCATTATTGTTTTGATAGACTAGATTGACAGCACAGAGTGACGTCATCCTCTACAGAATGTCAAGTGCGGGTAGTTGCCGGGACGGATTTGAACACGCGACACAGACTCAAACACATGACGGTTTGGCATATTTGTTGCAGACACCGTAGGCGCACTTTTATCAACAAATCAGTTATAAAATATATTGTACGATCGTAGCGAGATTTTTTTTGCATATTACATTTTTAACGCAAAATACGGCACATTAGTTACCTATGCTCCGGCGATTTTAGGAGGGGTGCACACCCCTGATTCCGCTAGTGAGACTAGCACCTAGTTAACAATATACATATATATTTACCGCGACATTTAAAACATAAACTTGCAAATCAGACGTCTGAGTTTTCACTCCCCACCAACAAAAGTTTATTGCCCAAGAAACCGGTCTATAACCGGCTGCCACGCAACTTGTGTGAACGAAGCAGTTTGTTGACAAAGCACTTATAAAGTCATAATATCGGACGAGAACCACTTCTTCTCAGAACTCGGGACTGTTTACAACTACATAATCTTGGTCGTAAAACAGTAATCAAAATCTGCCTATGCAATAAAGCCGTTATGGTCTATTGTGAACTCATTTACCTGCCCTTGAATACTCTTCAAAATAAAAGGTGAGAAGATTATCAAAAGAAATGACGACTAAATTTTTTTATTGCTTCCAAACTCTCTGTATGCCAGAAGTACAGTATTATGTTGTAAATATGTGATAGGTATCTCCATGTGCATGTTGATGGAGATGTATGAACAAAGGGCATGTGAATAGTTCCAAACATGTCCGAACGTATCCTTGTAAAGTTGCACAGATACATACTTACACAGGTAGCTTTCCTTCATACCCTCCTCCCTGCATATCCCCTGCCTGCATACACTCGTCCCTGCATACCCCCTCCCCGCATACCCCCTGCCTGCATACACTCGTCCCTGCATACCCCCATGCGTGCATACCCTCCTCCCTGCATACCCCCCTGCCTGCATACACTCTTCCCTGCATACCCCCATGCGTGCATACCCTCCTCCCTGCATACCCCCCTGCCTGCATACACTCTTCCCTGCATACCCCCTGCCTGCATACCCCCTGCCTGCATATCCCCTACCTGCATATCCCCTGCCTGCATACCCCCTGCCTGCATACCCTCGTCCCTGCATACCCCCCTGCCTGCATATCCCCTGCCTGCATATCCCCTGCCTGCATACCCTCGTCCCTGCATACCCCCTGTCTGCATATCCCCTGCCTGCATATCCCCTGCCTGCATACCCCCTGCCTGCATACCCCTGCCTGCATATCGCCTGCCTGCATATCCCCTGCCTGCATACCCCCCTGCCTGCATATCCCCTGCCTGCATATCCCCTGCCTGCATACCCTCGTCCCTGCATACCCCCTGCCTGCATATCCCCTGCCTGCATATCCCCTGCTGCATATCCCCTGCCTGCATATCCCCTGCCTGCATACCCCCCTGCCTGCATACCCTCGTCCCTGCATACCCCCTGCATGCATACCCTCCTCCCTGCATACCCCTGCCTGCATACCCCCTTCCAGTATACCCTCGTCCCTGCATACCCCCTGCCTGTATACCCTCGTCCCTGCATACCCCCTGCCTGTATACCCTCGTCCCTGCATACCCCCTGCCTGTATACCCTCGTCCCTGCATACCCCCTGCCTGCATACCCTCGTCCCTGCATACCCCCTGCCTGCATACCCTCGTCCCTGCATACCCCCTGCCTGTATACCCTCGTCCCTGCATACCCCCTGCCTGCATACCCTCGTCCCTGCATACCCCCTGCCTGCATACCCTCGTCCCTGCATACCCCCTGCCTGCATACCCTCCTCCCTGCATACCCCCTGCCTGCATACCCCCTACTGCATACCCCCTGCCTGCATAGCCTCGTCCCTGCATACCCCCTGTCTGCATACCCTCGTCCCTGCATACCCCGTGCCTGCATACCCTCGTCCCTGCATACCCCCTGCCTGCATACCCTCGTCCCTGCATACCCCCTGCCTGCATACCCTCGTCCCTGCATACCCCCTGCCTGCATACCCCCTACTGCATACCGCCTGCCTGCATAGCCTCGTCCCTGCATACCCCCTGCCTGCATACACTCGTCCCTGCATACCCCCTGCCTGCATACCCTCGTCCCTGCATACCCCCTGCCTGCATACACTCGTCCCTGCATACCCCTGTCTGTATACCCTCGTCCCTGCATACATCCTCCCTGCATACACACATTGTTCAACTAGTCTTCATTTTAATCTATATTAAACAGTGAAATTAGTTAAGTTGTTTTAATATTTCATTTACTATTTTTATTTGCAAAAACGGAACAGTTTCTGCATTTCATTATTAAGATAAGACAGTATACATGCAAGCCAGAACCCGTTAGCAACTATGGCATGGCATCCAAACCAGAACCCGTTAGCAACTATGGCATGGCATCCAAACCAGAACCCGTTAGCAACTATGTCACGACATCCAAACCAGAACCCGTTAGCAACTATGTCATGGCATCCAAACCAGAACCCGTTAGCAACTATGGCATGGCATCCAAACCAGAACCCGTTAGCAACTATGGCATGGCATCCAAACCAGAACCCGTTAGCAACTATGGCATGGCATCCACGCCAGAACCCGTTAGCGACTATGTCACGACATCCAAACCAGAACCCGTTAGCAACTATGGCATGGCATATAAGCCAGAACCCGTTAGCGACTATGGCATGACATCCACGCCAGAACCCGTTAGCGACTATGTCACGACATCCAAACCAGAACACGTTAGCAACTATGGCATGGCATCCGAGCCAGAACCCGTTAGCAACTATGGCATGGCATCCAAGCCAGAACCCGTTAGCAACTATGGCATGGCATCCGAGCCAGAACCCGTTAGCAACTATGGCATGGCATCCAAGCCAGAACCCGTTAGCAACTATGGCATGGTATCCAAGCCAGAACCCGTTAGCAACTATGGCATGGCATCCGAGCCAGAACCCGTTAACAACTATGGCATGGCATCCGAGCCAGAACCAGTTAGCAACTATGGCATCCAAGCCAGAACCCGTTAGCAACTATGGCATGGTATCCAAGCCAGAACCCGTTAGCATCTATGGCATGGCATCCAAGCCAGAACTCGTTAACAACTATGGCATGGCATCCGAGCCAGAACCAGTTAGCAACTATGACATCCAAGCCAGAACCCGTTAGCAACTATGGCATGGCATCCAAGCCAGAACACGTTAGCAACTATGGCATGGTATCCAAGCCAGAACCCGTTAGCAACTATGACATGGCATCCACGCCAGAACCCGTTAGCAACTATGGCATGGTATCCAAGCCAGAACCAGTTAGCAACTATGGCATCCAAGCCGGAACCCGTTAGCAACTATGGCATGGTATCCAAGCCAGAACCCGTTAGCATCTATGGCATGGCATCCGAGCCAGAACTCGTTAACAACTATGGCATGGCATCCGAGCCAGAACCAGTTAGCAACTATGACATCCAAGCCAGAACCCGTTAGCAACTATGGCATGGCATCCAAGCCAGAACACGTTAGCAACTATGGCATGGTATCCAAGCCAGAACCCGTTAGCAACTATGACATGGCATCCACGCCAGAACCCGTTAGCAACTATGGCATGGTATCCAAGCCAGAACCCGTTAGCAACTATGAAATGGCATCCACGCCAGAACCCGTTAGCAACTATGGCATCCAAACCAGAACCCGTTAGCAACTATGACATGGCATCCACGCCAGAACCCGTTAGCAACTATGGCATCCAAGCCAGAACCCGTTAGCAACTATGGCATCCAAGCCAGAACCCGTTAGCAACTATGGCATCCAAGCCAGAACCCGTTAGCAACTATGGCATGGCATCCAAGCCAGAACCCGTTAGCAACTATGGCATGGCATCCAAACCAGAACCCGTTAGCAACTATGGCATGGCATCCAAACCAGAACCGGTTAGCAACTATGGCATGGCATCCAAGCCAGATCCCGTTAGCAACTATGACACGACACCCAAGCCAGAACCCGTTAGCAACTATGTCACGACATCCAAACCAGAACCCGTTAGCAACTATGACACGACACCCAAGCCAGAACCCGTTAGCGACTATGTCACGACATCCAAACCAGAACCCGTTAGCAAATATGGCATCCAAACCAGAACACGTTAGAGCAACTATAGCATGGCATCCAAACCGGAACCCGTTAGCAAATATGGCATCCAAACCAGAACCCGTTAGCAACTATGGCATGGCATCCAAACCAGAACCCGTTAGCAATTATGGCATGGCATCCAAACTAGAACCCGTTAGAGCAACTATGGCATGGCATCCAAACCAGAACCCGTTAGCAACTATGGCATCCAAACCAGATCCCGTTAGCAACTATGGCATCCAAACCAGAACCCGTTAGCAACTATGGCATGGCATCCAAACCAGAACCCGTTAGCAAATATGGCATCCAAACCAGAACCCATTAGCAACTATGGCATCCAAACCAGAACCCGTTAACAACTATGGCATCCAAACCAGAACCCGTTAGCAACTATGGCATCCAAACCAGAACCCGTTAGCAGCTATGGCATGGCATCCAAACCAGAACCCGTTAGCAACTATGGCATCCAAGCCATAACCCGTTAGCAACTATGGCATCCAAGCCAGAACCCGTTAGCAACTATGGCATGGCATCCAAAGCAGAACGCGTAAGCAACTATGGCATCCAAGCCAGAACCCGTTAGCAACTATGGCATCCAAACCAGAACCCGTTAGCAACTATGGCATGGCATCCAAACTAGAACCCGTTAGAGCAACTATGGCATGGCATCCAAACCAGAACCCGTTAGCAACTATGGCATCCAAACCAGATCCCATTAGCAACTATGGCATCCAAACCAGAACCCGTTAGCAACTATGGCATGGCATCCAAACCAGAACCCGTTAGCAAATATGGCATCCAAACCAGAACCCGTTAGCAACTATGGCATCCAAACCAGAACCCGTTAACAACTATGGAATCCAAACCAGAACCCGTTAGCAACTATGGCATCCAAACCAGAACCCGTTAGCAGCTATGGCATCCAAACCAGATCCCGTTAGCAACTATGGCATGGCATCCAAACCAGAACCCGTTAGCAACTATGGCATCCAAGCCATAACCCGTTAGCAACTATGGCATCCAAGCCAGAACCCGTTAGCAACTATGGCATGGCATCCAAAGCAGAACGCGTAAGCAACTATGGCATCCAAGCCAGAACCCGTTAGCAACTATGGCATGGGATCCGAGCCAGAACCCGTTAGCAACTATGACATCCAAGCCAGAACCCTTTAGCAACTATGGCATGGGATCCAAGCCTGAACCCGTTAGCAACTATGGCATCCAAGCCAGAACGCGTTAGCAACTATGGCATCCAAACCAGAACCCGTTAGCAACTATGGCATCCAAACCAGAACCCGTTAGCAACTATGGCATCCAAGCCAGAACCCGTTAGCAACTATGGCATCCAAGCCAGAACCCATTAGCAACTATGGCATCCAAACCAGAACCCATTAGCAACTATGGCATCCAAGCCAGAACCCGTTAGCAACTATGGCATGGGATCCAAGCCAGAACCCGTTAGCAACTATGGCATCCAAGCCATAACCCGTTAGCAACTATGGCATCCAAGCCATAACCCGTTAGCCACTATGGCATCCAAGCCATAACCCGTTAGCAACTATGGCATTCAAACCAGAACCCGTTAGCAACTATGGCATGGCATCCAAACTAGAACCCGTTAGAGCAACTATGGCATGGCATCCAAACCAGAACCCGTTAGCAACTATGGCATCCAAACCAGATCCCGTTAGCAACTATGGCATCCAAACCAGAACCCGTTAGCAACTATGGCATGGCATCCAAACCAGAACCCGTTAGCAAATATGGCATCCAAACCAGAACCCGTTAGCAACTATGGCATCCAAACCAGAACCCGTTAACAACTATGGAATCCAAACCAGAACCCGTTAGCAACTATGGCATCCAAACCAGAACCCGTTAGCAGCTATGGCATCCAAACCAGATCCCGTTAGCAACTATGGCATCCAAACCAGAACCCATTAGCAACTATGGCATGGCATCCAAACCAGAACCCGTTAGCAACTATGGCATCCAAGCCATAACCCGTTAGCAACTATGGCATCCAAGCCAGAACCCGTTAGCAACTATGGCATCCAAGCCTAAACCCGTTAGCAACTATGGCATGGCATCCAAAGCAGAACGCGTAAGCAACTATGGCATCCAAGCCAGAACCCGTTAGCAACTATGGCATGGGATCCAAGCCAGAACCCGTTAGCAACTATGACATCCAAGCCAGAACCCTTTAGCAACTATGGCATGGGATCCAAGCCTGAACCCGTTAGCAACTATGGCATCCAAGCCAGAACGCGTTAGCAACTATGGCATCCAAGCCAGAACACGTTAGCAACTATGGCATCCAAACCAGAACCCGTTAGCAACTATGGCATCCAAGCCAGAACCCGTTAGCAACTATGGCATCCAAGCCAGAACCCATTAGCAACTATGGCATCCAAACCAGAACCCGTTAGCAACTATGGCATCCAAGCCAGAACCCGTTAGCAACTATGGCATGGGATCCAAGCCAGAACCCGTTAGCAACTATGGCATCCAAGCCATAACCCGTTAGCAACTATGGCATCCAAGCCATAACCCGTTAGCCACTATGGCATCCAAGCCATAACCCGTTAGCAACTATGGCATTCAAACCAGAACCCGTTAGCAACTATGGCATGGGATCCAAGCCAGAACCCGTTAGCAACTATGGCATCCAAGCCATAACCCGTTAGCAACTATGGCATCCAAGCCAGAACCCGTTAGCAACTATGGCATCCAAACCAGAACCCGTTAGCAAATATGGCATGGCATCCAAACCAGAACCCGTTAGCAACTATGGCATCCAAGTCATAACCCGTTAGCAACTATGGCATCCAAGCCATAACCCGTTAGCAACTATGGCATCCAAGCCATAACCCGTTAGCAACTATGGCATCCAAGCCAGAACCCGTTAGCAACTATGGCATCCAAGCCAGAACCCGTTAGCAACTATGGCATGGCATCCAAACCAGAACCGTTAGCAACTATGGCATGGCATCCAAACCAGAACCCGTTAACAACTATGGCATGGCATCCAAGCCAGAACCCGTTAGCAACTATGGCATGGCATCCAAGCCAGAACCCGTTAGCAACTATGGCATGGTATCCAAGCCAGAACCCGTTAGCAACTATGGCATGGCATCCAAGCCAGAACGCGTTAGCAACTGTGGCATGACATCCAAGCCAGAACCCGTTAGCAACTATGGCATGGCATCCAAGCCAGAACCCGTTAGCAACTATGGCATGGTATCCAAGCCAGAACCCGTTAGCAACTATGGCATGGCATCCAAGCCAGAACCCGTTAGCAACTGTGGCATGACATCCAAGCCAGAACCCGTTAGCAACTCTGGCATGGCATCCAAGCCAGAACCCGTTAGCAACTATGGCATGGCATCCAAACCAGAATCCGTTAGCAACTATGGCATCCAAACCAGAACCCGTTAGCAACTATGGCATCCAAACCAGAATCCGTTAGCAACTATGGCATGGCATCCACACCAGAACCCGTTAGCAACTATGGCATGGCATCCAAACCAGAACCCGTTAGCAACTATGGCATCCAAACCAGAACCCGTTAGCAACTATGGCATCCAAACCAGAACCCGTTAGCAACTATGGCATCCAAACCAGAACCCGTTAGCAACTATGGCATCCAAACAAGAACCCGTTAGCAACTATGGCATGGCATCCGAACCAGAACTCGTTAGCAACTATGGCATGGCATCCAAGCCAGAACCCGTTAGCAACTGTGGCATGACATCCAAGCAAGAACCCGTTAGCAACTATGGCATGGCATCCAAACCAGAACCCGTTAGCAACTATGGCAGCCAAACCAGAACCCGTTAGCAACTATGGCATCCAAACCAGAACCCGTTAGCAACTATCGCATCCAAGCCAGAACCCGTTAGCAACTATGGTATGGCATCCAAACCAGAACCCGTTAGCAACTATGGCATGGCATCCAAACCAGAACCCGTTAGCAACTATGGCATGGTATCCAAACCAGAACCCGTTAGCAACTATGGCATCCAAACCAGAACCCGTTAGCAACTATGGCATGACATCCGAACCAGAACCCGTTAGCAATTATCGCATGGCATCCAAGCCAGAACCCGTTAGCAACTATGGCATGGCATCCAAACCAGAACCCGTTAGCAACTATGGCATGGCATCCAAGCCAGATCCCGTTAGCAACTATGGCATGGCATCCAAACCAGAACCTGTTAGCAACTATGGCATGGCATCCAAACCAGAACCCGTTAGCAACTATGGCATGGCATCCAAGCCAGAACCCGTTAGCAACTATGGCATGGCATCCAAACCAGAACCCGTTAGCAACTATGGCATGTCATCCAAACCAGAACCCGTTAGCAACTATGGCATGGCATCCAAGCCAGAACCCGTTAGCAACTATGGCATGACATCCAAACCAGAACCCGTTAGCAACTATGGCATCCAAACCAGAACCCGTTAGCAACTATGGCATGGCATCCAAACCAGAACCCGTTAGCAACTATGGCATGGCATCCAAACCAGAACCCGTTAGCAACTATGGCATGGTATCCAAACCAGAACCCGTTAGCAACTATGGCATGGCATCCAAACCAGAACCCGTTAGCAACTATGACATGGCATCCAAACCAGAACCCGTTAGCAACTATGGCATGGTATCCAAGCCAGAACCCGTTAGCAACTATGGCATGGCATACAAACCAGAACCCGTTAGCAACTATGGCATGGTATCCAAACCAGAACCCGTTAGCAAATATGGCATCCAAACCAGAACCCGTTAGCAACTATGACATCCAAACCAGAACCCGTTAGCAACTATGGCATGGCATCCAATCCAGAACCCGTTAACAACTATGGCATGGGATCCAAGCCAGAACCCGTTAGCAACTATGGCATGGGATCCAAGCCAGAACCCGTTAGCAACTATGGCATCCAAGCCTGAACCCGTAAGCAACTATGGCATCCAAGTCTGAACCCGTTAGCAACTATGGCATCCAAGCCATAACCCGTTAGCAACTATGGCATCCAAGCCAGAACCCGTTAGCAACTATGGCATCCAAGCCAGAACCCGTTCGCAACTATGGCATCCAAACCAGAACCCGTTAGCAACTATGACATCCAAACCAGAACCCGTTAGCAACTATGGCATCCAAACCAGAACCCGTTAGCAACTATGGCATGGCATCCAAACCAGAACCCGTTAGCAACTATGGCATGGTATCCACACCAGATCCCGTTAGCAACTATGGCATGGCATCCAAGCCAGAACTCGTTAGCAACTATGGCATGGGATCCAAGCCAGAACCCGTTAGCAACTATGGCATGGCATCCAAGCTAGAACCCGTTAGCAACTATGGCATGGCATCCACACCAGAACCCGTTAGCACCTATGGCATGGCATCCAAGCCAGAACTCGTTAGCAACTATGGCATGGCATCCAAGCCAGAACCCGTTAGCAACTATGGGATGACATCCAAGCCAGAACCCGTTAGCAACTATGGCATGGTATCCAAGCCAGAACCCGTTAGCAACTATGGCATGGTATCCAAGCAAGATCCCGTTAGCAACTATGGCATGGCATCCAAGCCAGAACCCGTTAGCAACTATGGCATGGCATCCGAACCAGAACTCGTTAGCAACTATGGCATGGCATCCAAGCCAGAACCCGTTAGCAACTGTGGCATGACATCCAAGCCAGAACCCGTTAGCAACTATGGCATGGCATCCAAGCCAGAACCCGTTAGCAACTATGGCATGGTATCCACACCAGATCCCGTTAGCAACTATGGCATGGCATCCAAGCCAGAAATCGTTAGCAACTATGGCATGGTATCCACACCAGATCCCGTTAGCAACTATGGCATGGCATCCACACCAGAACCCGTTAGCAACTATGGCATGGGATCCAAGCCAGAACCCGTTAGCAACTATGGCATGGCATCCAAGCTAGAACCCGTTAGCAACTATGGCATGGCATCCACACCAGAACCCGTTAGCACCTATGGCATGGCATCCAAGCCAGAACTCGTTAGCAACTATGGCATGGCATCCAAGCCAGAACCCGTTAGCATCTATGGGATGACATCCAAGCCAGAACCCGTTAGCAACTATGGCATGGTATCCAAGCCAGAACCCGTTAGCAACTATGGCATGGTATCCAAGCAAGATCCCGTTAGCAACTATGGCATGGCATCCAAGCCAGAACCCGTTAGCAACTATGGCATGGTATCCAAGCCAGAACCCGTTAGCAACTATGGCATGGCATCCAAGCCAGAACCCGTTAGCAACTATGGCCTGGCATCCAAACCAGAACCCGTTAGCAGCTATGGCATGGCATCCAAACCAGAACCCGTTAGCAACTATGGCATCCAAGCCAGAACCCGTTAGCAACTATGTCACGACACCCAAACCAGAACCCGTTAGTAGCTATGGCATGACATCCAAACCAGAACCCGTTAGCAACTATGGCATGGTATCCAAACCAGAACCCGTTAGCAACTATGGCATGACATCCAAGCCAGAACCCGTTAGCAACTATGGCATGACATCCAAACCAGAACCCGTTAGTAACTATGGCATGGCATCCAAGCCAGAACCCGTTAGCAAATATGGCATGGCATCCAAACCAGAACCCATTAGCAACTATGGCATGGCATCCAAGCCAGAACCCGTTAACAACTATGGCATCCAAACCAGAACCCGTTAGCAAATATGGCATGGCATGCAAGCCAGAACCCGTTAGCAACTATGACATGCAAACCAGAACCCGTTAGCAACTATGGCATGGCATCCAAGCCATAACCCGTTAGCAACTATGTCATGGTACATTAAGAGCTCTTTGTTTCAATGTATGATTGCACGTTTTAAATATCAACAAGTGTCTTTCTTTAAAATCGCCGGAGTCCTCTCCAAACAACAATCACAGACCGTCTTCATATCCTGATAGTCCTTAGGGAAATAGATTAAGTTGTCAGAAAATACCGCACCCCGTGATTCATGATTCAATCCCCGAAATAAACCCTTCAATATGCCCCTGATTAAGTAGAAATTGTTAAGATATATGGGTCTTATTTATTACATACCTTGTTTCTTTGCAATTTATAAATTTCATGTGACAAACTACCTTGCTTGACGATATTATAAAGCCGGTATCAAATCAATACACGGCGTACATTAGGTTCCTGAACGACGTTATCATTGAAAATAGACAATAACACTGTATTGGACAAAGCCGCCGTCACTCGATTATTTTGAATGCTTATAGAATTTCTTTGAATATGGGAATAAAATTATCAACATATTATCGACTGTCGATTTTCAATGGCTCTTTTCTGTATTGATATCTGTAACTTTTCAAAGATCCGTTATTTTGTTATTTATATAGAAAAAATACACTACACAATGGTGTAAATTAAGCATTCGCCATCAAGACTTTATTCCGCAATAAAGAGTATGTTGTCTTTGTGCGAAGAAATATATACTCAGCGTGTCTATAACTTTCTTTATTGTGCATGTATGTTCTATTGTGTCTTGGTCATGTCTTGTTAGACATAAGTATATACATGTCCACCCGCAATAGGTGTGTTGCATCGCGTTGTTTTCATTGGTACATTCAATATATCGTCATATATTCTAAATATTCTTCAAAATATTTTAATTTTTGTTTTATGTCAAATTATGATGATGATAATAATAATAATAATAATAATAATAATAAAGACTTTATTTTACGAGAGAACTCTCATTTATCAAAAGTTAATCTATCATGAGGCCCTCAACATACATGTATATACAAATCAAATGCAATAAAAAAAATAGGACTATAAGTTAAAACTGCACATTAGAATTATATAGTAAAGTTAAAGCTGAAAAGTAGAGAAACTATATGTATGATGATCTATGAATTCGTTTTTACATCATTTGAAACATTAAACACCGTGGAGAGAATGACCTAACGTACTTTATCTAGCTTAAAGGAAGTGCCAAACAACTCTATGAAGTAAAAAGCGCACCTTTTAATCCAATCTATTATAGGCGGTTAGTAACTTCTCTTCGGGCAATATTATCTCATTTCCTATGTAGAATATTTTGCAAATGTTCATGAATGAAGTCCAATTAATACTGTCCACATTTGTGACAATAGTGTGAAAAGAAGAATTGTTTATTTAGCTATCGAAGCACATTTGGGTACAACCTTCTTCAACAATGGACCATTTCCCCCGACCAATACCCCAATAATGTGGCAATAAAAAGGACAAGGCCGCAACAATGAAACTGTAATAGCGCGAAACATTAAACTGAAGCAACAATGCTTATATCTTATTCTTTGCCGTATCTAGCAATGATTATAACAACGATGTGTCCATTAAGAAATGGAAAGTGACAAAAAGTTTGTTTGCAAACACGCTAATGTTACAAATGTGACAGTTGATTTAAATGGAAAGGACTTAGTGTCATTGTATTTCAAATAGTTCCAACGTTTCGATCTATACCGTTTCACTGGAATTTTTATTTAAATTCAATATGTCCGTTTCGTTATCGGGAACGAGACTTGACCATGTAATGGAAAGATACGGTATAGTCTATCAAACGTGCTATAGTCACGTAACTTGGATTAGACTAATACAGCAGTAGGCCTAGCCTGGGTTCCAGTCTGTCGATTTTTCACGTTTTAACTTCTGGCAAAATGATATGATCATAAACTATCGGTGTTAAAATATATTTATTTGACTGACCAGGCAACATATATCAACGCCTGTTCCCAGGCTACAGTAGGTCTACAACATATACTTACACTAAAAAGAAACTGTACACTTGTCTTAGAGGTAAAATTCTTTATGTCCTTTTAGAAACATAAATATAGGCTACTTTGTCTATATCATATGTGTTTCTAAAAGGACATAACGAATTTTACCTCTAATCCTGTTTCTGTATTCTGATTATGCGTGGTGTATGCATTGTTCAATATGTATTATATTGGGAAATAAAATATGTTTAAACTAATTTTACCTCTAAGGCAAGTGCACCGTTTCTTTTTAGTGTAAGTATATCTGAAACTCGAAGCATTTTAATCAACTATACACTCTAGAACGTTCATCTTCATTTGCAAATTGCTTTATGCTTGTAGACATACGCAGCCTGTGCATATCATTGACATTTACTGCTTTCTGGTTATAGGTCAAACTATAAGTAATAAATTATTAAAGTGATGCATATAGATCCATTTAAAATATTCATGTCTCGACAAATATAAGATAAACACTTCAATAAATACTCTTAAGAGTTATTTAAGGGCCCAATTCTGAGAAATTTGAATACACAACATCAGCGGGTTGTGCATACTTCCCAGTACTCGTTGGATAGCGGTACACACACTGGCGTGGACTGTGTACAATATCATAATAATAAAGTAATAATAGTAGAATTAATTTATTAGTCTGTAAATATATATCATATTTTGAAGCTGAAGCAAAATTTAGAAGTGGTACAGCTCCAATAGGCATTGACATTGGCAGATATAATGGTTTACCAATCAGGGATCGAATTTGTTTTCAGTGTACTGACTGTGTTGAAGATGAAACTCATGTGTTATTACATTGTCCTCTGTACAATAGTTTACGAACAGAATTGTTAAATGTAGCTTCTACACTGAATGGAAATTGTAATGCTTTTAATGATGGTGAAAATATTGCTTATCTACTTTCTAATCCAGATATTGTATTTTAAGTGCCAAAACCTGTTTTAGTATTTTAAATAGAAGAAAAATATTGTTGTATAGCTGAAGATTTTAACATATTATATATATAGTAATGTTGTAAATACATCACCGAGTATTAAGATGTTATATAATTGTTCAGTATTTTACTAAAATTGTCTTCATTATATTGCTAAGTTTTAAGTCTCTCATATTTCTTCTTAGAAAGGTTTGCATGATGAAAGTTTCTATATTATGTAATTATATGTATCATGTAAAGTGAAACTATAATAAACATATCTTATCTTATCTATATCAGCTATTATGTTCACCTAACTATATATAGTAGCGGATCAATGGTAATGTGGTTAACACCCTGGACTTGTAACCCAGGTGTCGCAGGTTCGACCCCCGTTATACTATACTAATACTGACGCATATAGTATTACGGATACATATTTAAACTGAGGTCTCGTGTCGGTGCTTTAAATGCACCGTGCACGTAATGGAACCAGAGGATACTCTGTGATGGAGATTTGTCTATATCATTGCACTATCCTCCAAAATCTAAAATGACTAATCTCTCCATATGGGCAACAGATAGCGAGGACAAATATATGTAAAACGCACACATGTTTTCTAGTTTGTAATTTCTGTTTATCAATATACAGTCTACATCCGTTATGTCGAATTCCGTCGGACCGAACAAAATACTTCGACATAACCGAAGTGTTGACTTAACGAAATTCGATATAAAGTGACTATAAACAGATCCAGTTATATGTACAATGATAGTGTCTGAAACGGGACTTTGGTCCGACTTCGAGATAACCGGAGAATTCGACATAACCGACTTTGACATAACGGATGTAAACTGTACAATAATTTACAAGAGCTCATTGTTGTTTTCACTCTCAGATTAATGATTAGAGCTATACATGACATAATACAATCTCTGGATAAACACACATCCCGTCTAGTTTAACATTTATTTCACTGAATAGTGTTTATTTGGCATTCAGCATGTAAGCTTCGTGTAAAAGAGTATGAGTAGTTTAATGGAAATAGGATTAATCATTAGATAAAAAAGAGCTCTGAATGAGACATCATCTTTCCCGCGTTTGTTCATCGTTTATATGCACCTGTCAATTTCTACCAAACAAGCTTTCAATCAAGGAGCTTATACTCTCAAATTATCTCTTAGAATCGTGTAGAAATGTCTCGCATTTCAGGACCTGGGTCAGTGTTTAACGTTGCGCTCATTTAGGAAGAATGTTGACGGGTATGAACAGATTAAAGTGGGCATGCAGCATTTAAGCTTAGTTGACATGTATGAACAGTTTGAAGTCGGCATGCAGCATTTAAACTTAGTTGTTATGTATGAACAGTTTGAAGTCGGCATGCAGCATTTAAGCTTAGTTGACATGTGTGAACAGTTTGAAGTCGGCATGCAGCATTTAAACTCAGTTGACATGTGTGAACAGTTTGAAGTCGGCAGGCAGCATTTAAGCTTAGTTGACATGTGTGAACAGTTTGAAGACGGCAGGCAGCATTTAAGCTCAGTTGACATGTGTGAACAGTTTGAAGTCGGCAGGCAGCATTTAAGCTTAGTTGACATGTATGAGGTTTGGAGATCGTATACGTTCAGCCCTCCCCAATATAATCTAATACCCGAAGGTGTTGCTATGATGGTTGCCAATAAACGACAATATGTATTGTTGATATGCGAGCGACTTTGAGAATTGGAAACTTGGGGTGTAACCGGATGTGTGTCTACAGTGAAATAATGCACGTGAAGTGATACATACTATCATCTCAATCTGTTACGTACGCACTATCCATGCGCATGCGCACACAAGGTCACGCACGCGCATGGCGATCAATTCCGCCAGGAACGAGGTACCGAGAACGATTAAACTAATGTTACAAGAACCCGCTTCGCAATCGAGCGAAACAATTAACAATTGTATAAACTAGCAATATGGCCAGTTTTCGGTGGACATTGTGTGGCTGATATGGCAACGAGGATACAGTGATTTATGTCATTCCGCGTGCAATGGTGATGCTATGAGTTGTACAGTAGTTAATATTCAGCGATAGCGTCTCTATTTCATAAACACGCTTGACTGCCTCCTTATTGATATTAACATTTTAACAATTAAGTAATTGTTATTATTATTTTTTTCCGAGCATACGATGCTTAGGATCTCACCTAATGTGGCTTTCCATATATATTCTTGTCTTCAACATAGTCCACTATATTCCAAGAGCACGTATATGTGTGCAGACGGATCTGTGGTAACAAGCTGGACTGGTAATCCAAGGATCGCAGGTTCGATCCCCCGTCTGACTCTAATAAAATTAACAGTCTTTCAGATGGGACTTTAAATAAACCGAGGTCTCGTGTTGGTGCTGTAGACCGTGCACGTAAAAGAACCAGAGGAGACTCTGGAATGGGTCTCTGTCTGTATCATTGCGCTATCCTCCAATAATCTAAAATGACTAATCTCTTCAGGAGGTGTCGCTCATATAGGCAACCGGTAGCGACGATAAATAAACGTAATATACACGTACACGTATATGTGTGCTACCAATCAATGAGTGTGCATTGTAGCACTTTGTCTTCACCTGGTCACGGCACCAGTGTGAATAGTTACATATTGTAACCGTTTCCGTTACACATATAGTTAGTAGTCTGCAACAATTTTATTCCATCAAATAAGCATGGCCTATTTATGAAATAGTCATCATCTGGCAATATCACAAAATGAGCAATACATATAAGTCATTTAACAAATTTAAAGTTAATATAAGTTGCATATTTGGCAAGCAGGAATTAGTGTTTACGTAGCTATGACGTCATAACTACCCACATATATTCAAAATGGCAGCCATTTTGACCAATATTTATAGGACACTATAATACAGTTATTTTATGCTCACAGTTCCATTTGGATAGTGGACAAACAATCGGTCCAAGAGTTTACCGTTACACATACTGAATGATGTGTGCAAAAGACACACGCGTATGATAATCCTAAACAAATATATTCGCTAGTGAAAATCTAAAAATTTCTTTCCTAAATTGACAAATTTATCTATCTATATTTGCTATTCAATCAAACACAGGTTTTATGGCCATGTTAACAGCATTATAATTGTTTACCTCATTCCTATATATCTATTTAGAGAAAATACAACACAATGTTGACCCAGTTTAAAATTTCAAAATATTTGCTATTGTGTAAATTGGAAACACAGATATGTGCCTGATGTTTATTGCTATATACCCTGCATTAGAAGGTGGTGTCTAGTGTTCTCACACAACCAATCATATATCTTATACAAGCATAGCTCGAGTGCGAACCAAGTTATTATAACACTAGACTAACATCGACACCTCAATACTGGCGGAATCCAGCGCCATGCGAGAGAGGGAGGGGGAGAATATATATATACGCATATATATATAGAGAGAGAGAGAGAGGAAAGAGGGGGCGGGATAGAGGGATGGGGAGAGGATGAGAGGAAGTGAGAGAGGGGGGAGAGAGGGCGGGATAGAGGGATAGAGGGAGAGGGAGAGAGGAAGTGAAGAGAGGGGGAGAGAGAGGGCATGAGAGAGAGGACAGGAGAGAGAGGGCAGGAGAGGGGAGAGGGGGAGAGGGGGAGAGGAAGTGAGAGGGCGGGAGAGAGGGCAGCATAGGGGGATAGGGGAGAGGGGGAGAGGAAGCGAGAGAGGGCGGGAGATAAAGAGCAGGATAGGGAGATAGGGGAGAGGGAGGGAGGACGGGAGACTGTTCAAAACAAACGTCGTTCTTCCGTGTTCTGACCAAAACGTGATAAGGACTAGTTGTGAACTCAACACGACGTTATTCGAACGGCATTGACGTACCGGCAACTCGGAAGCTGACGAGAGCAACGTAGTAACAACTGTAGGACCGTGCTTGCAGGCGGACAGCGCTTCTCCTATACGTCTCATACGCCTATGCCATTCTCATCCAGTACATATGCAGACGCAATGGACGCCGTGCGTACATGCAGTTTGTCCTAACTGGAACTCATAAACACATGATAAGGGTGGGATAGATTGTCCGTGAACGGGTAAATGACGGGATAGAGCTCTTCATAAACGCATTACAATCTCTGGTGCATGACCTACAAGCCAATGGCGGCCTTACCTTTTATGCGTCCTGGCCACGTTTTAGTCAATTATTAAGAATTTCGACATCATCTCGGGTACGCCATGCGATGACGTATAGGTACGACATGACACATACGGAATTACGTATTACAACTTGCTGCTTTCCGCAATTTCTTGTAGATATGGCGCACTGCATTTTTGTAGATTTTGATGTCCCCTCTATTGCATTGTTACAACAGCTCTGTGCCATTTTAGAAGTGCACGTGTTTGTAAATGAACCTTTCAGCTCCTGTAGTTGAACAAGTTGAACGCTACGGTAACCTTCAAGTCCGTACGAAAATACCCGACATAGTAATTAGTTGTTGCGTACAGGTGAGAATTATTTCAGAAATAAAGGTTTCAACGGTCATTCAAATTTCCTTTTTGAGTTTTGAATGTGCATTGAAATACCAGAATTATAACCTAGACTGAGAAGACCGTGTGTATGTAATATAATAATCGCGTTGGGAAGACCAGGCGTTGAATAGTGCCATTGTTACTGCTAAGCATTATAACATCGCCTCTACTATTGAGCCATTCAAAATTTACAATTTTTAGAAATGAAAAGATCTTGAGTTTGAAATAATACTTGAAGTGTTATTTAAGGGAGAACTCAACAAAGGCGTGAACTCGCTATACGTCACGAGTTTAGCCGACATCGCTATTTTTTTTCAATCTTTTTTTTCTTAAACAGAGAAACAATTTTTTTTCGAAATTTTTATTTTGAAAATTTAATTTTAAAGTATTGCGAAAAGTTTTACAAACTATTTTAGCTCGATTGCGAAACATGTTCTTTAAACTTATATTAATCACTCTCGAGACCTCATTCCTGGTGGAATCCATCGCCATGAAGGAGAGAGAAGAGGAAACGTAGAATTTAAATGCCTTGCCTAAGGGCATAATCGTAACGGCTCCAGCAGGACAACAATTCCGGATCTTTCGCACTGAAGTGAACGCGCATCCACTGCGCTAACACGACATCCACTATAAGTTGTTGATACGTGTATTGGTTTCTAACCCGATGCGCGTGATAATTTAAGAATATTTTATTTTCCAATATAATACATATTGAACAATGCATACATTACACATATCAAAATACAGAAAACGGATTAGAATGAAAGACAGAGTCTTATATAATTCTTATCCGCGTGATATAGTCGTGTCGCTTATAGCCTCTGATTTATTGCTGGTGTATTTATTACAGGATGTCATTTCAAGTTCCATGCAATAGGTTTTAAAAATTATTTATTTTACAACGATTGGGAGCAAATTTTAACAACTTATATTAACCACTCTCGTTGGCGCGGATGAAAGCGTATACTTTATGTGGTCATTCGTGTGGGAGGAAACCGGAGTACCCGGAGAAAACCCACCTGTCCATGCAATAGACACATTCATTATCAGACGCAACCGCAATGAGAAACATTAGTCAGTTACTGTCCCTGAATATTCCTAATATTAGATTGGTCCTCTTAATTGGTTTCCTCTGTTTTTATCGTTGTTTCCTTTGCACCACATCCTGTTCCATTCTTATCCGTATTCTCGTCTTATAATTATGAAATTACTAAATCTCGACTTCGCATGTCTAATGGATACCTTACTGTAAAAATTGGTTCAATTAATTAACACTATTTTGATAAAATTACATTTATCCTAAAGCAACATCTGTTTATACAACAGTAAAAACAAAGAATTCCAACTAAAAGGATCAATATACATTTAGGGATAAATCTGACTTTATCCATCAAGGGAGGTAATAGATAAAACAGTAATGTCTCTCATTGATACATGCATTTTCTGAAAGTAGTTCCAACAAAAAGCAGTGAGAAATAAAATATGTTCATACTCTGCTT
Organism: Archivesica marissinica; assembly: GCA_014843695.1. Classification (NCBI taxonomy): domain Eukaryota; kingdom Metazoa; phylum Mollusca; class Bivalvia; order Venerida; family Vesicomyidae; genus Archivesica; species Archivesica marissinica. The sequence goes on from CM026404.1 coordinate 7,752,890, forward strand.
TCATCCAATGGAATAACACATTTTATTTGACTGATAAATTCAAATTGTGAATTATTTCGTAATACATTTGAATTTTCAGGATCATCTATTTGGAATTCATTGCCTCACTCAGTTCAAAGTGCTCCAACTATCCAACAGTTCAAAATTCTCTACTTAAGGTGGAACTATAACAATTCAAACTAATCGCGTACTTCTACTGTTATTATAAACGTGTATTGCCATTGCTATATGTATTAGAATCGGAAAATTGCTGTCTTTAAGTTGATTTCATACATATTTTGAAGATACTACTACAAGTCAAATCTGCACATTGCTAGATAGATCTAGTATCATTAATTGTCTCATTCCCATTTTCTACTCTGCTAGCCAATTCCATATATCATCATATTCCATTACATATTAAATATAGTTTTTCTATTTTTCAGCTTTTACATTACTATATTATTCCAATGTGCAGTTCTCACTTATAGTGCTATCTTTGGATTGCATTTGATTGTATATATGTTGAGGGCCTCATGGTAGATTAACGTTTGTTAAATGAGTACTCTCGTTAAATACAGTCTTTATTATTATTATTATTATTTCATTGGAAAGCATAAAATAGAACGTGTTATGTATAGTGGATATATGGCTGCAGTATGCTTTCTTCTACTGTATGCTATGCTGTAACCTGGGTGCCATTCTGTCGATTTTTATGCTGTAACCTGGGTGCCAGTCTGTCGATGTTTCACTTTTCTAACTTCTGGCAAATATAAATGATCAGAATCTCAATACGGCCCAATTAATAGTCTCGGTGTTAAAATATATCTGACTGACCAGGTAAAATATATCGACGCCTGTTCCCAGGCTAGCTATGCTGTTATGACTAAGGCAATGTGGATTTACCACGTTCAGCCTGTCCAAATTTCGTCCCACACCTGTGAAAATCTGTGTGAAATCTTAAAGAACGGTACAAATGGCTATATGATGTGCATAAGCTCGTATCACAACATCAAGTGGGAAGCGCATCAAAATCCCATTTTATTCTAATCTCGTCGTCAAACAATTTCGCTTTAAGACAATCAGCGGATTTGTTACGGTATTTAGCATCGGCGTTATTATCTACTATCACCATATAATAGAAAATAGAAACTACGGCGATGATTTGTAAAAACATTACACGTTTATCCAGATTGTTGTACATTGCTGTCATTGTTCGTATGGCAAAGGTTTAACAAAATCCAAGTTAAGGGAAATATTGGTTTAATTGCATAATTATAATGGCTTCTCTGGTGAAGAGTGGCACTTATACAGCCCTTCTAAATTAATTAGCAATGGGATGATAGCGCCCGATAGATAACACTGTTGTTGCTGCCGCATTCTAGAGTTGTAATGTAAGTAGTAACGTACAAAGGAAGCGCAAAAATACTTTCCGAACTAATCAACTTGCCGGTGACTTAATTTTGATGAAACTTTGTATGCAGTAGATGTCCTGTTATGTGTTTTACGTTTATTTATCGTCGCTACCGGTTGACAATATGAGCGACGCCTCCTGAAGAGATTAGTCATTTTAGAGTTTTGAGGATAGTGCAATGATACAGACAGAGACCCATTCCAGAATCTCCTCTGGTTCTTTTACATGTGCACGGTGTAAAGCACCGACACGAGACCTCGGTTTAAAGTCCCATCTGAAAGACTGTTAATTTTTATTAGGGTCAGACGTGGGATCGAACCTGCGATCCCTGGATTACCAGTTCAGCGTGTTACCACTGGACTACAGATCCGTCATGTTGTATGTGTTCGCTTGTTATTTCTATCACCTGGTATAACTGTTAGATGATGTAGTTTACATAGACAACAGCCATCTTTCAAGTACAGAAAGGCAGACATGTTGAAATTAAAAGTTTGTCTTGATAGCATATAATATGTTCACCATAGTGGAACTTGAAATAAATATGTGCACAATACATTCGGCCTTCGTGATATATTTATACGCATAAGAACTTCAAACTCGGGTTATTCTGCGATATACCACGGTTGATAACCCACATGTCCATTATAACATTATCTGTATCAGAGCGCCATCGCAGGTGAGTAGGAGCTGGTGAGGCAGGGTCCGCGATCGCCCCCCCCCCCCAATATGCCGTCTATCAACTCCAATGTTGCCGTGCGATTATTTCCTTGTGTTGTTTCGTTTTTCAACTAGCTACGCGATTTATTTTTAGCCAGACATGTACCTCGTTATTGCGGCCCCAATATGTACTATGTACACAACTAGCTACGCGATTTATTTTTAGCCAGACATGTACCTCGTTATTGCGGCCCCAATATGTACTATGTACACAACTAGCTACGCGATTTATTTTTAGCCAGACATGTACTTCGTTATTGCGGCCCCAATATGTACTATGTACATTTCGATTTTCATTATCGCTGTTATAATGTACACTAATTTCGGGGCTTTAGATTTGTATGACAATTGAGCGTATCTTTGGGTATTGCCATGTATTACGCCAGCGACCATGCTCACGTAGGATATGCTAGATGCACGAGTTTCGCCGTATATTATGACGGCGACCCTAAGCATGTAGGATGTGCTAGATACACGAGTTTCGCTGTGTATTATGACGACGACACTACGCATGTAGGATATGCTAGATGCACGAGTTTCGCCGTGTATTATGACGACGACACTACGCATGTAGGATATGCTAGATGCACGAGTTTCGCCGTGTATTATGACGACGACACTACGCATGTAGGATATGCTAGATGCACGAGTTTCGCCGTGTATTATGACGACGACACTACGCATGTAGGATATGCTAGATGCACGAGTTTCGCCGTGTATTATGACGGCGACCCTACACATGTAGGATATGCTAGATGCACGAGTTTCGCCGTGTATTATGACGACGACACTACGCATGTAGGATATGCTAGATGCACGAGTTTCGCCGTGTATTATGACGACGACACTACGCATGTAGGATATGCTAGATGCACGAGTTTCGCCGTGTATTATGACGACGACACTACGCATGTAGGATATGCTAGATGCACGAGTTTCGCCGTGTATTATGACGACGACACTACGCATGTAGGATATGCTAGATGCACGAGTTTCGCCGTGTATTATGACGGCGACCCTACACATGTAGGATATGCTAGATGCACGAGTTTCGCCGTGTATTATGACGGCGACCCTACACATGTAGGATGTGCTAGATGCACGAGTTTCGCCGTGTATTATGACGACGACACTACGCATGTAGGATATGCCAGATGCACGAGTTTCGCCGTGTATTATGACGACGACACTACGCATGTAGGATATGCTAGATGCACGAGTTTCGCCGTGTATTATGACGACGACACTACGCATGTAGGATATGCCAGATGCACGAGTTTCGCCGTGTATTATGACGACGACACTACGCATGTAGGATGTGCTAGATGCACGAGTTTCGCCGTGTATTATGAGGACGACACTACGCATGTAGGATATGCCAGATGCACGAGTTTCGCCGTGTATTATGACGACGACACTACGCATGTAGGATATGCTAGATGCACGAGTTTCGCCGTGTAGTATGAGGACGACACTACGCATGTAGGATATACCAGATGCACGAGTTTCGCCGTGTATTATGACGACGACACTACGCATGTAGGATGTGCTAGATGCACGAGTTTCGCCGTGTATTATGACGACGACACTACGCATGTAGGATGTGCTAGATGCACGAGTTTCGCAGTGTATTATGACGACGACACTACGCATGTAGGATGTGCTAGATGCACGAGTTTCGCCGTGTATTATGACGACGACACTACGCATGTAGGATATGCTAGATGCACGAGTTTCGCCGTGTATTATGACGGCGACCCTACACATGTAGGATGTGCTAGATACACGAGTTTCGCCGTGTATTATGACGACGACACTACACATGTAGGATGTGCTAGATGCACGAGTTTCGCCGTATATTATGACGACGACACTACGCATGTAGGATATGCCAGATGCACGAGTTTCGCCGTGTATTATGACGACGACACTACGCATGTAGGATGTGCTAGATGCACGAGTTTCGCCGTGTATTATGAGGACGACACTACGCATGTAGGATATACCAGATGCACGAGTTTCGCCGTGTATTAAGACAATAGTGTATACCAGCTATCTGGGTCTGCCCGTGTATTATACCAATGGCCATACTTGTGTAGGATACACTAAGTGCATCATTAAGTATTTTATGCTATGATATATATTGGTTGCATCTTGTAGAACGGTGTAGGCTATAAGTACATTAATACAGTCAAACTTGTATTAAGAGACCACAAAAGGAAAAGACAAAAGCGGTCTCTAAGCAGGAATAGTCTCTTAATACAGGCTAATTTGTTCATTATTACGGGAACTGAAACAGTGGTCTCTTAATAAAGTGGTCTCTTAATAAAGTGGTCTCTTAATAGACGTGGTCTTTCGAGCAAGTCCGACTGTATATAACTACTATGAAACGTACATACTCTAATAAACCAGCACGGCAAACACATATATGAAACGTTCGCTTCAGGCCTGGAGGTCGAAGTTCGAGCCCCGCTGGAGTCATTACAAGTGTGCCCTTAGGCAAGTCATTTAAATTGCACGTTGCCTCTTCTCTCCCCCTTGTGGCGATGGATTCCATCAGGAATGAGGTATAAAGAGTGATTAATATAAGTTGTAAGAACTTGTTTCGCAATCGATCTAAAAATAAATTTGTATAAACTAAACAGATATAATATTAATAAATACTATGGTGGAGCAATGTGAAAGAAGGTTTACTGACTGAAGAAGATAAATTATTACATCAGGTAGGTTAGTTTATACAGATCTCTTTTTAACTCTCTAACGCTCTCGAGACCCCACTCCTGATAGATGGGTGTTAATGGGTGGGGGACAATAAATACTCTGTGCGATCAGCGCAGTTAGCGCGATCGCTTCTCACCAATGCATTCCGGGATCGATCCTAGGAACGGGAAGTATGTGAGATGGTACGTTGCTCGCCAGATCGGACAGGTGTGGGTTTTCTTCAGGTACTCCCCCCCCCCCCACACACGAATGGACACATATACGCTTTCATCCGCACCAACGAGAGTGATTAATATAAGTTGTTGAAGCTAGTTTCGCAATCGTTGTAAAATAAATAAAAGTTTAAACTTGAAAAATAAATACTCCATCGTCACACTGGCACTGCAACATTTACTGTATCAGTATTCATATTGCATTATATATTACACTACACTATAACGTGGATTTAGGAATAATATGCACAGTGTGTTTCATCCTCTCAGAAAACTACGAAATGCTTAGAAAATGTTGTTTGGCATAATCATAGCTACCATGTGAATTTATTATATACAAGTGTTTCCTATACGTTCATTCATACCATTGCCTATATATCTGTTCTTTTATTATACCGTTACACATATACACCAATATATAAATTGGCTTTGATTTAATTTAGGTATAGGTTATAAGCCGAAAACGATCCAATATGTAAAATATTGGACTGTGTGAGGCTCGTAACGCCGAAGACTACTAATATCTTACATATTGGACCCGTTTACGGCTTATATCTTACTTAAAACACACACTTATATAACAAGATCCTACTAATTAAAATTGTTAATTTCGTACCTTTAGGCGTAGGATTTAATATAATACTCTGGCCTTTTGACACCAGTCCAATATTATTAATAATAGGTCACGACAGTGTTTTAATATAGAATAGAAATCTTAGATTTATTCATGTTTTAACAAATGGAATTGCAGTGTAAGCGAGCGCCCAGTTAATTTTATTCCATCAATGTTAATAACACGTGCTAAATGTTGATGCATGTACATTCGTGTATTTGCTAGTGTGATACGTTACGGAGAAACGGAACTAGTCAACCCTGTCTTAAGCAGCCAGCCAAGGAAATCATAGAAATTGGCTGCTTAGCGCAGGTGGTTTGCTTAATAGAGATCAAATGTATCAATAAAATAACATATTGGGAAACCGACTGCTTAAAATACAGGTTGGCTGCTTAATGGAGGTGACCACTGACACATGTTTGACTATACTATATACGAAGAGATCCGAACGGAAGATATACGAGTATTATTAAAGTTTTCAACAATGTCCAAGTACATTAAACATGCTTAAAACGTATGTGATAACAATTGTATACTAGGAACTGTTCTGTGACGGTTTTTATAACGAATATAATTGTATACTAGTAACTGTTCTGTGACGGTTTTATAACGAATATAATTGTATACTAGGAACTGTTCTGTGACGGTTTTTATAACGAATATAATTGTATACTAGTAACTGTTCTGTGACGGTTTTATAACGAATATAATTGAATACTTGTAACTGTTCTGTGACGGTTTTATAACGAATTATATTGTATACTAGTAACTGTTCTGTGACGGTTTTATAACGAATTATATTGTATACTAGGAACTGTTCTGTGACGGTTTTATAACGAATTATATTGTATACTAGTAACTGTTCTGTGACGGTTTTATAACGAATTATATTGTATACTAGTAACTGTACTGTGAGGGTTTTATAACGAATTATATTGTATACTAGTAACTGTTCTGTGACGGTTTTATAACGAATATAATTGTATACTAGTAACTGTTATGTGACGGTTTTATAACGAATTATATTGTATACTAGTAACTGTTCTGTGACGGTTTTATAACGAATTATATTGTATACTAGGAACTGTTCTGTGACGGTTTTATAACGAATTATATTGTATACTAGTAACTGTTCTGTGACGGTTTTATAACGAATTATATTGTATACTAGTAACTGTACTGTGAGGGTTTTATAACGAATTATATTGTATACTAGTAACTGTTCTGTGACGGTTTTATAACGAATATAATTGTATACTAGTAACTGTTATGTGACGGTTTTATAACGAATTATATTGTATACTAGTAACTGTTCTGTGACGGTTTTATAACGAATTATATTGTATACTAGGAACTGTTCTGTGACGGTTTTATAACGAATTATATTGTATACTAGTAACTGTTCTGTGACGGTTTTATAACGAATTATATTGTATACTAGTAACTGTTCTGTGACGGTTTTATAACGAATTATATTGTATACTAGTAACTGTTCTGTGACGGTTTTATAACGAATTATATTGTATACTAGGAACTGTTCTGTGACGGTTTTATAACGAATTATATTGTATACTAGGAACTGTTCTGTGACGGTTTTATAACGAATTATATTGTATACTAGTAACTGTTCTATGACGGTTTTATAACGAATTATATTGTATACTAGGAACTGTTCTGTGACGGTTTTATAACGAATTATATTGTATACTAGGAACTGTTCTATGACGGTTTTATAACGAATTATATTGTATACTAGGAACTGTTCTGTGACGGTTTTATAACGAATTACATTGTATACTAGTAACTGTACTGTGACGGTTTTATAACGAATATAATTGTATACTAGTAACTGTTCTATGACGGTTTTATAACGAATATAATTGTATACTAGTAACTGTTCTATGACGGTTTTATAACGAATTATATTGTATACTAGTAACTGTACTGTGACGGTTTTATAACGAATATAATTGAATACTTGTAACTGTTCTATGACGGTTTTCATAACGAATTATATTGTATACTAGTAACTGTTATGTGACGGTTTTATAACGAATTATATTGTATACTAGTAACTGTTCTGTGACGGTTTTATAACGAATTATATTGTATACTAGTAACTGTACTGTGACGGTTTTATAACGAATTATATTGTATACTAGTAACTGTTCTATGACGGTTTTATAACGAATTATATTGTATACTAGTAACTGTTCTGTGACGGTTTTATAACGAATTATATTGTATACTAGTAACTGTTCTATGACGGTTTTCATAACGAATTATATTGTATACTAGTAACTGTTCTATGACGGTTTTATAACGAATTATATTGTATACTAGTAACTGTTCTGTGACGGTTTTATAACGAATTATATTGTATACTAGTAACTGTACTGTGACGGTTTTATAACGAATTATATTGTATACTAGGAACTGTTCTGTGACGGTTTTATAACGAATTATATTGTATACTAGTAACTGTTCTGTGACGGTTTTATAACGAATTATATTGTATACTAGTAACTGTTCTATGACGGTTTTATAACGAATTATATTGTATACTAGTAACTGTTCTATGACGGTTTTATAACGAATTATATTGTATACTAGTAACTGTTCTATGACGGTTTTATAACGAATTATATTGTATACTAGTAACTGTTCTATGACGGTTTTATAACGAATTATATTGTATACTAGTAACTGTTCTGTGACGGTTTTATAACGAATTACATTGTATACTAGGAACTGTTCTGTGACGGTTTTATAACGAATTATATTGTATACTAGTAACTGTTCTATGACGGTTTTATAACGAATTATATTGTATACTAGTAACTGTTCTATGACGGTTTTATAACGAATTATATTGTATACTAGTAACTGTTCTGTGACGGTTTTATAACGAATTATATTGTATACTAGTAACTGTTCTGTGACGGTTTTATAACGAATTATATTGTATACTAGGAACTGTTCTGTGACGGTTTTATAACGAATTATATTGTATACTAGGAACTGTTCTGTGACGGTTTTATAACGAATATAAGTGTATACTAGTAACTTTACTGAAATTGTGACAGTCGATTTGAACTGAAACATTACTTAATGGCTAAGAATCATTTAGCAGACACTATTGTCCATAGCAACATAACGGAAAACGTCAAATCCCAGAATACCTTCAGAAATAGGATTATAACACTTTAGTAATTATGAAATCGCCATCTCTTAGCTAAGCCCCTGATAGGGGCCATCACGAAATGTGTAAATGGGGATTTCCGTCACCTATAAACGCCGACGTTGACTTGTTACTATGATTTTATCTCGGTGTTATCTGTAGCTCGGAGTACCCCGGTGTACGACGCGTAGCAACGCGATACCGAGACACAGTTTAGGCTCGGTCAATTTTAACTGACATAATATGAACGTTATCCCGTGTTATCAATTTAAAATTGAATATTTTGGATGGCTGAACTTTCAAAACATTTAAATAATCTATGTCTTGGGGTTGGAAATTGAACCTAATGTAAGGGTAATGTATTACGCTCAAATGTCTTGTTGTTAGATGCACTGTGCATTGCATTCAAGAGAGTAAAGTAGTAGGTAACTCGCGTGTATGCATGTGTATACACGTGTATTGTTTCAGCATAACGTTTCGAAATATTTTCAAATTAGGCGGATAATTTCAAGATTTCGAATTTACTAGTATGCCTTTGTAATTTTATAATAAAGTAAATCAGAAAATGGAGTATGACATATATATATATATATACATGTGGCATAGACAACTAAACCATAGCATATACCCCATACTCTACACACTTGCCCTGTATATATTATTCATAATATGCTGCTCAAAATTAAATAGGAATACACCGCTAAACTTTCTAAACCATAATTTTATAATTATTCAAATAAATAATTGTTTTTTTACCGGTATATTTTCTGCATTAAAAAGCAGACCGTTATTTGTCATATTTAAACCCACAACTCGGGACTTGATTACATGTATATGGAAAACATATCTTGTCCCAAATAAATAACATACAAATACAAAGCCAATCAATTAGCCATTTAGATTAATTTATACACATTTATTTTAGCTCGATTGCGAAACAAGTTATTACAACTTATATTAATCACTCTCGAGACCTCATTCCTGATGGAATCCATCGCCACGAGGGAGAGAGAAGAGGCAACGTGGAATTTAAATGCCTTGCCTAAGGGCACTATCGTAACGGCTCCAGCGGGGCTCGAACTCCAGACCTTTCGCACCTGAAGCGAACGCGCATCCACTGCGCTATCACGACTTCCATTTAGATTAAATACTATATTGCGAAATTATTGAAATTAAATACACAATTTTATTGATTCTTGTTTAAGTTTGATTAGCATATTCTCTGGTATTATTTGTTTCGGTCAATTTGAAAACACAAAAGGCTATATATCATAATTTATAATATTTAATATCTATAACTCGACATATCCAGCATAATGTATGAAATAAGTAATGCATTTACAAATATAATAACATACATGCATCCTCACAAAACACGACTGTCCATGCATAAAGGCCAGGCGTATAAAATAATTAATCTATAGTTAATTTTTTTAAAAGTAACAAAATAGAATGATCACCCTAGCTATTGTATGATTAAAGTCTAAACGAATCTTGAGCAAAACATCTACACTAAAAATAAATTAACGTGAAAAAAACAGTGAAATGTTGAAGAGGAAATGTACAAATTGGAATGAACTTGTCAAAAATGACAGCTAAGTGTTTTTGAGTACGAATAATAATGGGACGAAATAAATGAATCTTTGGTCCCATTCATAGAATAATATCCGTCACGAGCGTTTCGGCTAATTGTTTGTGAGGTTCAAGCTTATGAGAAAGGTTGAAAAATCTTTGATGAAATACGAACACAAGTATATTTGATCCATTAAACAACGTACTAGATCTTGGGTTTCAAATATATTTCACCCGTTTATAATAACAAACCCACATTGAAATCGGGCCACTACAGAACGCGATGTAACTTAACGTATTCATTTAAGATTCAAGTTCGCGTAGGCTACCATTATCTTTTCAAATATTAAAATTTCAATCCCAAGTTAACTGAAATATCCTACATGAAAACCTGTAAACACCGATGACTTATAAAGTAACAAAACACAATTTCCTGATGAAACACATCTTTGGTATCAGCTATTTATACATTTTTGTTCACTTTAAAATCTTTAGTCACAAATAATTCTTAAAGACTTGCCGTAGTACTGTGTGGAATATATGCTTTATAATATCCTGCATCGGAGTTCATTGACGAACCCTCAACCTTTGTCGGAATGTTCATTTGATGCATGTTGTTATAACCGGAATACATTCCTTGCATTTCATAAAGTTTAAGGTCCATTTTCGCATTTTCCGTCATTAAATTGTTTATTGAGAATGGGTGGTTGAATGAGTGTGCGGGATTTACACCAGGATACCCGTGTCCCAATGTCATCACATCGTGGTGCTGGTGCTGGATTTGCCGAATTTCCGGTCCTGGCGTTGATCCTGATGTCGGTGTGCCAACAGGGTTTGGTTCAGTTTTGCTAAGAATTGGTTCGAGGTGACCCATGTGATGTTGTTGTTGCTGTTGTTGTTGCTGTTGTTGTTGTTGTTGTTGTTGTTGTTGCTGTTGTTGTTGTTGTTGCTGTTGTTGTACCGGTACGGGCGGTGGAGGTGGTTGTGTTTGTGGTTGATGAGTCTGTGGATGATGCTCTCTCGGTGACGCAGGCTGTGAGACAGCATCCCCCTCGTCACCGGAATGTCCCTCGTCGCCGCTATCATCAACACCTAAACCATTCTTAGAACGCAGATCTTCCTTCTTGAGACATTTGAAACGTTTCTGGCGCCTCAGGTAGCAACCATTTTCAAACATGTTCCCAGAATCTGGGTGTAAGGTCCAGTAACTACCCTTACCTGGGCGATCGGGTGTCCGCGGTACTTTCACAAAGCAATCATTGAACGACAAACTATGACGTATAGAGTTCTGCCAGCGTTGCTGGTTCTGTCTGTAAAACGGGAACAAGTCCATAATGAATTGATAGACTTCACTCAATGTACACATTTTGTTCGGTGACTGTTGAATTGCCATTGTAATCAGTGAGATATAGGAATATGGTGGTTTTGCGTGCGTATAACTCCGTCGGTACGTTTTCTCTCGCGCCCTGTTGATAGCCTGTGCTCTGTTTAGATCCATCCTCATCGGCGAGATAGGATCCGACATTCCATTCATTGGCACGGGACTGGTCATGCCGCTCATGTGTCCATTTGTATTCATCGTGTTCATACTGCCATACATTCCACTATGCATACCGACAGCGGGCGGCATGCTCATACTGTATCCATGCGGGGCTCCCATACCCGTGATCGCCTGTGACGAATAGTTCATGTTATTCATACCCATTGTTCCGATTGAGCCCATGCCGCTCATTCCACCCATAGAGTTCATACCCGCCACACTTGCCATCGGGTACCCCGTCGGGTCGTAAGCCGTCTTGACGGGGTCGTATGTAGACTTTGATAACATTGTCAAATAATCCCCTGGCGGCGGGTAGTCCGCGCCCGTCGGCTGCTTGTCGTACATGGATGCCAGTGTTACGGATAGATACACACAACAACACAAATAAACACAAAACTTCCCAAACACAGTTAGAGTCCTTCAATTGTCTGAAAAGCACACAAACGATTGTCTGAACAAAGTTTGACTAGTATGTTGAACCAACTTTCTGGGTAAATATACCTTAGATAGTAAAGAAAACAGGTAAAAGCAAGCGACCGATTAAACCAAATCACGCCCTTCAATTCACAATGACGCGCTCATTGAACAGACGGTTTATAATCCCGCCTTTTATTGACGCCTTTCCCGATACTATGTTTGGGATTGGTATCTGATTCCGTAGGCCTTTAGAGTATCTACAAACATGTCCACATTGGTTTCCGAGCCTAAACAGCCTATCACGTGGCTGCTATTAAAACTCTATAGACTCTTTACGATATAAGCAATGTATTTGCGTTACATGTTCTCGTTTGGGTTTCTTTAATTCCTGAGAGCTAGGATTTGACTCTCTTAGCCGGAGTTACGTTTAATGCAAACTGAATATAGATTAAATGTCTAGGTTATTTTATATCGCTGTATTTCTAAGAAAATCCATACAGTTCACTGCATCTCATAAGATGTCACGAACTAGCTTATTTACATAATACATAGCTCTAGCGTGCTCGGGAAAGGGAGTGCTCCGATTTGATAGTTCATGTTTTTGAACTTTCTTCAAATATTCCTTTAAAGATTAACCATTTTCATTTTTAACATCCAAAACTATTGACTCACTAATACAATAACTTCTGAATTTCTTTAGCATATACCTAGAATAGATTTCACTTATTTTCATTGTTATATATATATTATTCTCCTGCCTATTGTATATCAATCAATTGATAGGAGAAAAACTATATAAGTTTTCTTTCGTTCTAATCCCTTTCAGTCTACTGCTGTTAAATTATATGTAAAACGTTCATTTCATGATTACATGTACAAATACTGAAATAATGTTTAAATTAACCCCTTAATGTGTCCCTTGTATACAGTATCACTTGAAGATCCAATTATTAACCCGTCAACATCCAGTAATATGCTTCTGTTATTTTTTTTCTCCAAAATATATGAATGTGACTTTGTCATTTATCTAAGCGTCGTGTGATGTGGGTCCCTGGACAATTTGACAAAGATTAGGACGCCTCTGTGGTCGAATGGTTAAGATCGCTGACTTGTATACCACTGTAACCTATCATAACTGATGGTCACGGGTTCAAGCCCCGCTCAGACCGTGTCTCTTTATATGAAAGGTTGACAGTTGCGTAAGGATGTTGGTGCATCGACCAAGTATTGGTTAGTCACTGGAACTTGCCCAGGAAAGGTGTTTTAGATAAGCTGCCCATCGCTCAAATGGAAAACCGGTAGCGACGATAAATAAACGTAATACAAAAAATTGACAAAGAACTATTGTTTACCACTCTTCTAACTTGAAACCCTGGAACCGCTCCTGTGTATGGTTACTATGGTAGGACCCGAATCTTCGGGTTGCCCTGCCCTCCCTATATAGATACAATATCAAGACCCCCAAACCCCCTATATACTAGTATTATTAGTATATGAATGGTATGGGGGTCTTGACATTGTGCCATGTTCCTGTGATGTACATGACGGTTCGCAGTACCACATAAATGTTCTCAACTATGTACTTGTAATATGTACAGTTTCAACTATACATATTCGAGCCCCACTGGAGCCGTTACGATTGAGCCCTTATGCAAGGCATTTAAATTCTACGTTGCCTCTTCTCTCTCCCTCGTGGCGATGGATTCCACCAGGAATGGGGTCTCGAGAGTGATTAATATAAGTTGTAAGAACTTGTTTCGCAATCGAGCTAAAATAAATTTGTATAAAAATAAACTATACATGATTATTGTGTGTGCTTATATATATATACTGTCTATACACCCTCATACATATTGAAACATTATCATTTTTATATCAAACTCGTTGATAAAACAACTGGATATCTATACACTAGGTGACGTTTATCTAGACATATAGTGAACACTCGCACAATGCATGTAAAACAACATTAAATTGTTCAGGGTTTATCTTTGTCAATGTGTGTGTGCTCGTGATGCACGTGTTTCAGTGGTACATGTATTGTACACTTTTATTTTAGCTCGATTGCGAAACAAGTTTATACATGTATTGGATTAGTATACTAGAACTATATAGGCATTGGCATGTTTCGAACCAGTACCGCTACTGTAACGCATGCGCCGAGCAGTAACATCATTATATAACTTAGTACATTGTGTGATTGTTTTATGTTTAAAGTTGGAATACAACAACAATCCGACGGATCTGTAGTCCAGTGGTAACACGCTGGACTGGTAACCCAGGAATCGCAAGTTCGATCCCCGTCTGACCCTAATAAAATGAACAGTCTTTCAGATGGGACTTTAATCCGAGGTCTCGTGTCGGTGCTTTACACCGTGCACGTAAAAGAACCAGAGGAAACTCTAGAATAGGTCTCTGTCTTTATCATTGCATTATCCTCCAACAATCTAAATTGACTAATCTCTTCAGGAGGCGTCGCTCATATGGGCAACCGGTAGCGACGATAAATAAACGCAAAACACACACACAACATTCCTATCATGATTGTATTCTGTGTTTTACGTTTATTTATCGTCGCTACCGGTTGCCCATATGGGCGACGCCTTGTGAAGAGATTGGTCATTTTAAATGTTGGAAGATAGTGCAATGATACAGACAGAGATCCATTCCAGAGTCTCCGCTAGTTCTTTTATGTTAACGGTGTAACGCACCGACTCGAGACCTTCGTTTAAAGTTTCATCCAATAATGTTGGAGCCTATTCGGGGTAACACCATTTATTAATCTCCGTAATCGGCATGGTAGGGGTCTTGTGTCCACCCTCTACCAACATTACAAATTTGTATTTGTTTTAATAACAACTATATATTAACCATACTTCCCGGTTTCTATAACTTATTATAGAAGTTACTAATTCGGAGAAAACTTAATACCTGTCAGGTATTTAACTTTATCGTAAAGCTTATTAGCTGAAAGTGATTCCTTATCAGTGATATATACAAAAAGTAAACCCTTATCGTCACAGCTTGACAATGTATTTCTACGCCACAAGCTGCCGGAAGATATTATACATAATTTATATCTTTTTGTAATATTAATTTATATCTCGCTCATTTACTAATCATCGGTACGGGTTTTTTTTTAAATATATAAGTTTATTTAACGTTGCTACCGGTTGCCCATTTGAGCGACGGGTAGTTTACCTAACAACACCTTTCCTCGGCAGGCTCCAGCGGTTAACTAGTACTTGGTGCACCAACCACCGTAAGAAAGTACCATCGTTTTCATATAAAGATTGATGGATTCCATCAGGAATTCATTGTTTATTGTCTAAAACTATAAATATAGTTCGTGTTTCTAATGCCATATAAGCGTAATTGACCCAGTTTCACTATATAAGTTCATCATGTTTCATCGACAATGTATTGCATTTGTTTTCCAATCTGAAAAGAGGGTGCACATATGTGCCATATATAACGAGGATGTACATATGTGTTCTAGACGCTCGCCTACATTGTCCGCCGGAGCCATAGTAAATAAGCTCAATCAGCTGTGTTCTAAAGTTGTACAGAAATAGCATTTACTACGTGTGCGCCGTGACCAGTAGTACAATGGAGCTGCGGTCGGAGTAGGTATGGGAGGGGTACCCGTACAATTTCCAGACCTATTAGTCCTTAATACATTACTATACATTTACACACGACGGATCTGTAGTCCAGTGGTAACACGCTGGACTGGTAATCCAGGGATCGCTGGTTCGAACCCCCGTCTGACCCTAATAAAATGAACAATCTTTCAGATGGGACGTTAAACCGAGGTCTCGTGTCGGTGCTTTACATCGTGCACGTAAAAGAACCAGAGGACACTCTGGAATGGGTCTCTGTCTGTATCATTGCACTATCCTCCAAAAATCTAAAATGACTAATCTCTTCAGGAGGCGTCGCTCAAATGGGCAACCAGTAGCGACGATAAATAAACGTAAAACACACAAAATATACATTTACACCAATTCACAGTACAGCCAAAATTCTAGTACAATATGATATGTTGACATATTTTATATACATTTAAAATATAAACGTTTGTTTACAAGCTGGCTGCAGAGAAGTGACAGACAGGGACAGATTCCATCTCGGAGAGAGGCAGTACAAATCAATGTGTTCATTCAATACACGGCTATACTCGCGTCCCTGACGCTTATTGCGGTAAATGGTGTATTTGTCCATGTTTCGCATAGAACAATAACGCATTCAGTCTCACTATTGTAAATACATCGACAGAATAAGATACGGGACAATAAGTACCGTGTAATATTTCAATCTTCTAGTATTTCGCGTATCACTTTTATTGTAATTGCATGGTGATGTCTAAAACAAAACTGCTCGCCGGAATTGAAAATGAATGTTGAAAACAGGGAAAATCCATATAAAACATTGATGTTCGCTGACAATTCGAATGACAATAATTAAAAGATATTCTGACAATTACATGGCACACTGTTAATGTTTGAATACAGCAAGCGGTATATTAACAGTTACATGGTACACTGAGGGCTTGAATAGGTTACGGCTACATCACACCCGGCAAGCAGCTAAGTGGGCGGTATCTATTAATGCATATTTAAATTAGAAATTGAATATTAATTAGTTATGCCGGTTTTGACATTTGCTTGTATGCGGTAAAGTGCATACCTATTCCTAGCCAAATCCTACCCCTAGCCCTAATCCATATCGATTGAATGCATCAACCGGTGTTGTAGTAGCTACATGGTACACTGAGTGTTTGAATACATCAACCGGTGTAATAGTAACTACATGGTACACTGAGTGCTGGAATACATCAACCGGTGTAGTAATAACTACATGGTACACCGAGGGTTGGAATACATCAACCGGTGTAGTAGTAACTACATGGTACACTGCGTGTTTAAATACATCAACCGGTGTAGTAGTAGCTATATGGTACACTAAGGGTTTGAATACATCAACCGGTGTAGTAGTATCTACATGGTACACTGAGGGCTTGAATACATCAATCGGTGTAGTAGTAACTACATGGTACACTGAGTGTTTGAATACATCAACCGGCGTAGTAGTAACTACATGGTACACTGAGTGTTTGAATACATCAACCGGTGTAGTAGTAACTACATGGTACACTGAGTGCTTGAATACATCAACCGGTGTAGTAGTAAATACATGATACACTGAGGGTTTGAATACATCAACCGGTGTAGTAATAGCTACATGGTACACTGAGTGCTTGAATACATCAACCGGTGTAGTAGTAACTACATGGTACACTGAGTGCTGGAATACCTCAACCGGTGTAGTAGTAACTACACGGTACACTGAGGGCTTGAATACATCAACCGGTGTAGTAGTAACTACATGGTACACTGAGTGCTGGAATACCTCAACCGTTGTAGTAGTAACTACACGGTACACTGAGTGCTTGAATACATCAACCGTTGTAGTAGTAACTACATGGTACACTGAGTGCTTGAATACATCAACCGGTGTAGTAGTAACTACATGGTACACTGAGTGCTGGAATACCTCAACCGTTGTAGTAGTAACTACATGGTACACTGAGTGCTTGAATACATCAACCGGTGTAGTAGTAACTACATGGTACACTGAGTGCTGGAATACCTCAACCGTTGTAGTAGTAACTACATGGTACACTGAGTGCTGGAATACCTCAACCGTTGTAGTAGTAACTACATGGTACACTGAGTGCTGGAATACCTCAACCGGTGTAGCAGTAACTACACGGTACACTGAGTGCTTGAATACATCAACCGGTGTAGTAGTAACTACATGGTACACTGAGTGCTTGAATACATCAACCGGTGTAGTAGTAACTACATGGTACACTGAGTGCTGGAATACCTCAACCGTTGTAGTAGTAACTACATGGTACACTGAGTGCTGGAATACCTCAACCGTTGTAGTAGTAACTACATGGTACACTGAGTGCTGGAATACCTCAACCGGTGTAGTAGTAACTACATGGTACACTGAGGGCTTGAATACATCAACCGGTGTAGTAGTAACTACATGGTACACTGAGTGCTGGAATACCTCAACCGGTGTAGTAGTAAATACATGGTACACTGAGTGCTGGAATACCTCAACCGGTGTAGTAGTAACTACATGGTACACTGAGTGCTGGAATACCTCAACCGTTGTAGTAATAACTACATGGTACACTGAGTGCTGGAATACCTCAACCGTTGTAGTAGTAACTACATGGTACACTGAGTGCTGGAATACCTCAACCGGTGTAGTAGTAACTACATGGTACACTGAGTGCTTGAATACATCAACCGTTGTAGTAGTAACTACATGGTACACTGAGTGCTGGAATACATCAACCGTTGTAGTAGTAACTACATGGTACACTGAGTGCTGGAATACCTCAACCGGTGTAGTAGTAACTACATGGTACACTGAGTGCTGGAATACATCAACCGTTGTAGTAGTAACTACATGGTACACTGAGTGCTGGAATACCTCAACCGTTGTAGTAACAGACATATGGCACACTCTGGGTGTTTGAATAAATTATTATTGTTATTAATATTATTAATATTAATATTATTATTATTATTATTATTACGTTGTGGGTGGTTGAATGCATCATGCATTGAGGAAGGCAGTTTACTAATGATGCTAGTTGCCCAACCAATATTACATTTTATTATAAGTATAATATAACCAATGATTACCTTATATGTTAAATATACATGTAAAATAGCAAATAAAATATGATTAAACTAACAACAATTTCATTGATCTAACACCGCGACATAACACAAATCTACTTTAAATAACAGTAATAAATAATGTGGCATGGCCTTATAGGAAGAATATGACCTTTACGCACTTTTTATAAGAGTTTGAGTGATTTGAGTTTTTAGTAGAATTCTACCAAAAATTCGAATATTCGAATACATTCCCGCCCGAATATTCGAATACCGAAATCGCTATTCGTTGCCATCCCTAATAATATTATGCCATTTTAAAACCCATGTAGCCGTATTTAGCAATGGCAATTATGATATTGTTGTTTTATTCAAACTGCGCCGCGTTTTACGACCGCTCAGTGGTCTATTGACGATTCTGGCAAGTGCTGTATTGTATAGTCACATACATTTATCAACATTAAGATTCGGATACACACGACCATGTTTGAATACTTCACCGAACAAATATTGTTCAATGCTCGTCAGATTTAGCTTCTTTACTTTATTGTTATCTAAACCGATGATAAATTAATAAATCATGTTAAATAGTTGAAATAAACAAATATGTGAGAGTTGGGACATAAACATGGTGATATTCAAACAATTTGACGTTCTGTAAATAATTATTTAAATAGATTTAGCTCGTGTAGTAGCAACTCTATGCTGAAATAACACCATTATAACCATGTATTCTATTAAATAAATAAAATCTTACAATGACACGTGATTTATCGATAATCCTCTCACTGTGTGTTTTACGTTTATTTATCGTCGCTACCGGTTGCCCGTATGAGCGACGCCTCCTGAAGAGATTAGTCAGTTTAGATTGTTGGAGGATAGTGCATGATACAGACAGAGACCCATTGTAGAGTCTCCTCTGGTTCTTTTACGTGCACGGTGTACAGCACCGACACGAGACCTCGGTTTAACGTCCCATCTGAAAGACTGTTAATTGTATTATGGTCAGATGGGGGATCGAACCTGCGATCCCTGGATTACCAGTCCAGCGTGTTACCACTGGACTACAGATCCGTCTGTATCCCCTGACTAGTGTTGCTCTGAGACTTATATACTCTGGTGTGCTGTGTGTGATATGTGGTTATACCACAGAAAGTTGTTTTGATGTTTGGATTAAAAGTCGCACCAACAGCTTAGATCATATTGTAGCTCTCAAGGGAGGTAACGGGTGTCCCTCCGAGCAGTATGTTAGGCACGGACGAACACCCGAGTAGAACCACCAACCTTCCGAAATTTAGCTAAATAGCTTCCTCACACGATTCGAACCTACAGGGATATGGGGAAATTATGTAGTCGGCTACGTTAGCCCACCATAGACCACACTATGCATATTTAATATTCTTAGTTTGATCATATTTTATTGCAAATCAATAGTGAAAATGACATACAAAAACAAAACAAAATACATAGTATAGCGGGGGAAATGTTTCGGGGCCACACGTCTTAACAACATTAAATAACGGCCAGCACCAGAAGGTCAAGCTAACGTTTGACAAACTAAATGACAAGGGTTTGATTCCAGGAAAGAGCACACATATATAGAATGGGGCAAAAAGACTCAAAGGATTAAAGAAACGCAAAAGCCTATATCATGACAAAGATGCTTAGATTGATACATGCACCACCCATGAATCCATCTACCGCTCCCCCACACCACGCCAAGATCCGAACCCATGACCCAGACACAAGCAAATAACGTATTAATAATTCAACAGAGCAGTGCCGAAAAACGATGAGATTTTTAAAATTTATGTTTGCATTTCCAAAATGAATGTAGCATATTGTTCCCCTCATCTCTTGACAACTCTATACCATATAGTTTATTGGAACTTCATATATGATGAGTCGGTGTAGAGAGCGCAACACAACAACACATATGTGACGCGATTTATCAAAAGGGACCCACTTGGTGAAATTTTAAAAAATGCTGTTTTTTTTCCAGAATTATGTGTTTCAGTCAATTCCTTACGCGATTTTTAACATTTAAGATAATTCCGTTCAGATTATTTGTTTTAACAATGAATTTTAAACTTACATGCGATAGCGCGAACGTAGCCGTTTTCGATTGCGTGACGTAACTTTAGACGTCATTTCTCGACATAACGTCATCCGCCCAGTGGATCCCTTTTGGTTAATCGCGTCACATATATATGTTATTTGAACAGCTGCTTAAGATCACAGTACAGTAAAAATATTCGTAATTCAACATTTTCGTCTTTAAAACATCTAGACGCATTCATCAGTGTGATCCCACGAAGTCGGGTGTAACAATAATACCCAATATGTACAGAAATTCATAAAATGTGCCCTTAAGCCTAACTTGTGTGTTTGTTTCGTGTTATTTATTGCCTGCATTCAGCATCTCTGAACCGCAGGTATCTGATAACAATTGGCTAATTTGTCAGTAATTTTAACACCTTTTGAAGCATCAATTAGCTCTAAAACAGTAACTGCTGCCACCTGATTGCAAAGCAATAGTGCCTGCGCAGACGACAACAAAGGATACGTCACGAGACTACTCTGTGTCCTTTAAACGCTCTAAACGGATGGGCACGTGCGCGCAATCGTCACGTGAAATCATGCATGATGTATGACGTATCATAATACTATCATGGAGATATGAAGATGATCTATGTGATTAGAACTTTGATTGCATTTTTGTATTTTAGCAGACAAATATTCACTTCCTGAAACAGAAACAGCCGGCGGTAAAGTTCATGTTCAAGTGATCTTCACAGCAAAACCTGCGACTGATTAGTAAACCTGACATACCATCGATTATGCTTATAGTCATAATTTTCACAGACGGATCTGTAGCCCAGTGGTAACACGCTAGACTGGTAATCCAGGGATCGCAGGTTCGATCCCCCGTCTGACCCTAATAAAATTAACAGTCTTTCAGATGGGACTTTAAACCGAGGTCTCGTGTCGGTGCTGTACACCGTGCATGTAAAACAACCAGAGGAGACTCTGGAATGGGTTCCTGTCTGTATCATTGCATTATCCTCCATCGCTCATATGGGCAACCGGTAGCGACGATAAATAAACGTAAATCACTCAAACTCACTTTTGAATAAATAAATACTGAATCAGGCGACGGTAAATAGCAACATCTAAATAATATTCTCAATAAATAAATAAATACTGAATCAGGCGACGGTAAATAGCAACATCTAGATAATATTCTCATTGAATAAATACTTAATCAGGCGACGGTAAATAGCAACATCTAAATAATATTCTCAATAAATAAATAAATACTGAATCAGGCGACGGTAAATAGCAACATCTAGATAATATTCTCAATAAATAAATACTGAATCAGGCGACGGTACATAGCAACATCTAGATAATATTCTCATATAAATACTGAATCAGGCGACGGTAAATAGCAACATCTTGATAATATTCTCATTGAATAAATACTGAATCAGGCGACGGTAAATAGCAACATCTAGATACTATTCTCATTGAATAAATACTGAATCAGGCGACGGTAAATAGCAACATCTAGATAATATTCTCATTGAATAAATACTGAATCAGGCGACGGTAAATAGCAACATCTAGATAATATTCTCAATAAATAAATACTGAATCAGGCGACGGTAAATAGCAACATCTAGATAATATTCTCAATAAATAAATACTGAATCAGGCGACGGTAAATATCAACATCTAGATAATATTCTCATTGAATAAATACTTAATCAGGCGACGGTAAATAGCAACATCGAGATAATATTCTCACTGAATAAATACTGAATCAGACGACGGTAAATAGCAACATCTAGATAATATTCTCATTGAATAAATAATACTGAATCAGGCGACGGTAAATAGCAACATCTAGATAATATTCTCAATTAATAAATACTGAATCAGGCGACGGTAAATAGCAACATCTAGATCATATTCTCATTGAATAAATACTGAATCAGGCGACGGTAAATAGCAACATCTAGATAATATTCTCAATGAATAAATACATACTGAATCAGGCGACGGTAAATAGCAACATCTATATAATATAAGAAATGAATAAATACTGAATCAGGCGACGGTAAATAGCAACATCTAGATAATATTATCAATGCATAAATACTGAATCAGGCGACGGTAAATAGCAACATCTAGATAATATTCTCAATGAATAAATACTGAATCAGACGACGGTAAATAGCAACATCTAGATAATATTCTCATTGAATAAATAAATACTGAATCAGGCGACGGTAAATAGCAACATCTAGATAATATTCTCATTGAATAAATACTGAATCAGGCGACGGTAAATAGCAACATCTAGATAATATTCTCAATAAATAAATACTGAATCAGGCGACGGTAAATAGCAACATCTAGATAATATTCTCAATAAATAAATACTGAATCAGGCGACGGTAAATATCAACATCTAGATAATATTCTCATTGAATAAATACTTAATCAGGCGACGGTAAATAGCAACATCTAGATAATATTCTCATTGAATAAATACTGAATCAGACGACGGTAAATAGCAACATCTAGATAATATTCTCATTGAATAAATAATACTGAATCAGGCGACGGTAAATAGCAACATCTAGATAATATTCTCAATAAATAAATACTGAATCAGGCGACGGTAAATAGCAACATCTAGATAATATTCTCATTGAATAAATACTGAATCAGGCGACGGTAAATAGCAACATCTAGATAATATTCTCAATGAATAAATACATACTGAATCAGGCGACGGTAAATAGCAACATCTAGATAATATACGAAATGAATAAATACTGAATCAGAAGACGGTAGATAGCAACATCTAGATAATATTATCAATGCATAAATACTGAATCAGGTGACGGTAAATAGCAACATCTAGATAATATTCTCAATGAATAAATACTGAATCAGACGACGGTAAATAGCAACATCTAGATAATATTCTCATTGAATAAATAAATACTGAATCAGGCGACGGTAAATAGCAACATCTAGATAATATTCTCATTGAATAAATACTGAATCAGGCGACGGTAAATAGCAACATCTAGATAATATTCTCATTGAATAAATACTGAATCAGGCGACGGTAAATAGCAACATCTAGATAATATACGAAATGAATAAATACTGAATCAGACGACGGTAAATAGCAACATCTATATAATATTATCAATGAATAAATACTGAATCAGGCGACGGTAAATAGCTACATCTAGATAATATTCTCAATGAATAAATACTGAATCAGGCGACGGTAAATAGCAACATCTAGATAATATTCTCATTGAATAAATAAATACTGAATCAGGCGACGGTAAATAGCAACATCTAGATAATATTCTCAATGAATAAATACTGAATCAGGCGACGGTAAATAGCAACATCTAGATAATATTCTCAATGAATAAATAAATACTGAATCAGGCGACGGTAAATAGCAACATCTAGATAATATTCTTATTGAATAAATAAATACTGAATCAGGCGACGGTAAATAGCAACATCTAGATAATATTCTCAATGAATAAATACTGAATCAGGCGACGGTAAATAGCAACATCTAGATAATATTCTCAATGAATAAATACTGAATCAGGCGACGGTAAATAGCAACATCTAGATAATATTCTCATTGAATAAATAATACTGAATCAGACGACGGTAAATAGCAACATCTAGATAATATTCTCAATTAATGAATAAATACTGAATCAGGCGACGGTAAATAGCAACATCTAGATAATATTCTCAATGAATAAATAATACTGAATCAGGCGACGGTAAATAGCAACATCTAGATAATATTCTCATTGAATAAATAAATACTGAATCAGGCGACGGTAAATAGCAACATCTAGATAATATTCTCAATGAATAAATACTGAATCAGGCGACGGTAAATAGCAACATCTAGATAATATTCTCAATGAATAAATAATACTGAATCAGGCGACGGTAAATAGCAACATCTAGATAATATTCTCATTGAATAAATACTGAATCAGACGACGGTAAATAGCAACATCTAGATAATATTCTCATTGAATACATACTGAATCAGGCGACGGTAAATAGCAACATCTAGATAATATTCTCATTGAATAAATACTGAATCAGACGACGGTAAATAGCAACATCTAGATAATATTCTCATTGAATACATACTGAATCAGGCGACGGTAAATAGCAACATCTAGATAATATTCTCAATGAATAAATACTGAATCAGGCGACGGTAAATAGCAACATCTAGATAATATTCTCATTGAATAAATACTGAATCAGACGACGGTAAATAGCAACATCTAGATAATATGCTCAATGAATAAATACTGAATCAGACGACGGTAAATAGCAACATCTAGATAATATTCTCATTGAATAAATACTGAATCAGGCGACGGTTAATAGCAACATCTAGATAATATTCTCATTGAATAAATACTGAATCAGGCGACGGTAAATAGCAACATCTAGATAATATTCTCAATAAATAAATACTGAATCAGACGACGGTAAATAGCAACATCTAGATAATATTCTCATTGAATAAATACTGAATCAGGCGACGGTAAATAGCAACGAAATTAATTAATTAATTAATTAATACATTAATTAATTAACTAATTAATTCATATCGAGAACATGTGATGATCACTTATCACAACTTGAAAACCACATTAAACAGACACGTCAGACCTTTACACGTGTAGTTTAAACACGCGTATCTTCACAGGAGCACATTGTTGTCTTTTAATCGTTGATGTACATGTGTATATATAAGTAAGCACATGTTTGGTTTGTCGTTCGCTCGCCCACAAGTGTGTGTCATTTTTAATCACTTAAAGCTATATGTGAGCTCGCCTATTATGTTTATATAAACATTTAGATACATTTGATCGTGTGTATTACAGCACAGGAACTTGAAATGTTATCCCTAAGCCACCACAGTTTTTCTACCTCTATCCTAGGAGCCTCCCCCCCCCTCTATTAAAAAAGTAGAGGGGGTCCTAGGATAGAGGTACAATACCTATGGTGGCTTATAAATGCATACAATTTCAAGTTCCTGTGATTATACTAGTAGAAACTGTATAAATATATGAGACGACTCATAGGCCGTTGGGCCGGGTGATGACGTATTGTTTTATAGTTTGGTGTATATAATTATGTAAATTCCACGTTGCCTCTTCTCTCTTCCTCGTGGCGATGGATTTCATCATGAATGAGGTATCGAGAGTGATTAATATATGTGGCATCCGTGGTCCAGTGGTAGAGCGTCGGATCTGGAATCTATCGTCCCGGGTTCGATACTCGGTCAGGCCACGTATGTAGTGTCATTGAGCAAGGCACCTCACACACATTGCTTAGTACTGGTTAACCACGTAGGTCGGCTAAACATGTCCAGGAAAACATGTCTACGTCCCCGCAAGGGGTTTGACATGAATGGAACATACATATGTTATAAGAACTATTTCGCAAACGAGCTAAAAAAAAATTGTATAAACTAACAGGACGGTCTTGAAATAGGCAGTATACCACACCAAGATGGCTGTTCCGCATTTATTAATTTATTATTTATCCCATAAAAATAATCCCGTAGTGAAATTGCATCAAGTGATATAAATGAATAAAATGGATGCAAATTAATAAAGTTCAATAAAACTGTCAAGCACCTGCCCGACATTGATCAATATTTTCGATTAAGTTGTAGTGGAGTGACAAGGATCAACCGTTACCTGGTTACAGATTATGACACGGATTCTCTTGCTCAATTTACGAGATTGGATTGGATTTTATTGTTTTATTGCAACGGTTCTGTATCATAGCTAAATTGCTGTGTGTAAGCTGAGTTTGATATTGAACTGGTTGTTTTCCTAGTTACGGTAACCCTCTGTGTCTGGTAATACATGGAATGGCACCATGTTCTTATAATTACATCGCTATTGCATTTCCTTCGATGAACGTATATGCCCTGTGTGTATCTATTTCCGTATGCATTTCCTCACTAATGATATGCAACTAACATGCGCACTCCCATATACAGTCAAACCTGTGTTAGTGGTCACCTCCATTAAGCAGCCAACCTGTATTAAGCAGCAAGTTTCCAGGTTCCAAATATGCTGTTTCATTATACATTTGACCTCTATTAAGCAGCCACCTGTGCTAGCCAGCCACATTCTGTGATTCCCTTGGCTGGCTGCTTAGGACATGTTTGACTGCACGGGCATTCGCAGTGTTGGGCAGCGTTCATCGCAAGAAAAGACGTGTCTTACGGGTTACACTGTTCCAACATTGAAATCATACCAAAACTAGAATTGTTCAAGTTTTGTAATAAAGAAATACAAACTGTTGTGCCATATAATCTGTTAACTTATTTGAAGTTATTTCACATCTGATTCATGCTCGTATGTAATATTGTATTGTCGAATGTATTACATGTGCAATAAAATATGGCTAAATCATAAATCAAGCTTTTTAGCATTTTGAATGTACTTGAACATTTTTGAATAATTATATAATCTTATTTCGACTACGATAGTTTTCATTCGGCTATCTTCGTAACTCTTCGTAACTCTTCGTAACTCCAATTCTCCGTAACTAATCATAACAGCAATGAAATTAATGTACGTACATAACTTTAAGCATGGTTTATTAATAGTGTTGTCATAACAACGAGACACCCGTATACACTGCAATGCCGGTTTTCTTAACAGCAATATATCTTGAAGTAAATTTATTACAATGTACTGATTGCTGTGTATTGAACTCGACCACGAGAGCCATTGACCTTCCAAGTAGAAAATATAACAACAAAAACATAAAGTTTGGTTTGGGATCATGTTACCCGTATGTCACAGCATGTCTGACACCCAAAGTTTCGAGGTAAAACATGTGCGTTGTACCTTAGGTTCGCCCATGATAACTCTTCACATTGAAACGCCTTGTTTCAAGTTAATATTATAATTACTTGACGTGAAAACAGACAACATTGCGGTTGTGACGTCACGTAATTTTGTTCAGCGGCCATGTATGGTGATGTGGTAGAGGATATACTAATAATAATTGTAAATTTGACATCAGAAAATGAGAAAAGGGACTCCTTAGCCATATATTGTTCTGTCGGTTATGATCATATAATTATATATATATACTAGAGGAAATAGAAAACGCACAGCTACATTATATACTAGAGGACATAGAAAACGCACACCTACATTATATACTAGAGGACATAGAAAACACACACCTACATTATATACTAGAGGACATAGAAAACGCACACCTACATTATATACTAGAGGACATAGAAAACACACACCTACATTATATACTAGAGAACATAGAACACGCACACTTACATTATATACTAGAGTACATAGAAAACGCACACCTACATTATATACTAGAGAACATAGAAAACGCACACCTACATTATATACTATAGGACATAGACAACGCACACCTACATTATATACTAGAGGACATAGAAAATGCACACCTACATTATATACTATAGGACATAGAAAACGCACACCTACATTATATACTAGAGGACATAGAAAACGCACACCTACATTATATACTAGAGAACATAGAAAACGCACACCTACATTATATACTAGAGGACATAGAACGCACACTTACATTATATACTATAGGACATAGAAAACGCACACCTACATTATATACTAGAGGACATAGAAAACGCACACCTACATTATATACTAGAGGACATAGAAAACGCACACCTACATTATATACTAGAGGACATAGAAAACGCACACCTACATTATATACTAGAGGACATAGAAAACGCACACCTACATTATATACTAGAGGACATAGAAAACGCACACCTACATTATATACTAGAGGACATAGAAAACGCACACCTACATTATATACTAGAGGACATAGAAAACGCACACCTACATTATATACTAGAGGACATAGAAAACGCACACCTACATTATATACTAGAGGACATAGAAAACGCACACCTACATTATATACTAGAGGACATAGAAAACGCACACCTACATTATATACTATAGGACATAGAAAACGCACACCTAGATTATATACTATAGGACATAGAAAACGCACACCTACATTATATACTAGAGGACATAGAAAATGCACACCTACATTATATATTAGAGGACATAGAAAACGCACACCTACATTATATACTAGAGGACATAGAAAACGCACACCTACATTATATACTAGAGGACATAGAAAACGCACACCTACATTATATACTAGAGGACATAGAAAACGCACACCTACATTATATACTAGAGGACATAGAAAACGCACACCTACATTATATACTAGAGGACATAGAAAATGCACACCTACATTATATACTAGAGGACATAGAAAACGCACACCTACATTATATACTAGAGGACATAGAAAACGCACACCTACATTATATACTAGAGGACATAGAAAACGCACACCTACATTATATACTAGAGGACATAGAAAACGCACACCTACATTATATACTAGAGGACATAGAAAACGCACACCTACATTATATACTAGAGGACATAGAAAACGCACACCTACATTATATACTAGAGGACATAGAAAACGCACACCTACATTATATACTAGAGGACATAGAAAACGCACACCTACATTATATACTAGAGGACATAGAAAACGCACACCTACATTATATACTAGAGGACATAGAAAACGCACACCCACATTATATACTATAGGACATAGAAAACGCACACCTACATTATATACTATAGGACATAGAAAACGCACACCTACATTATATACTAGAGGACATAGAAAACGCACACCTACATTATATACTAGAGGACATAGAAAACGCACACCTACATTATATACTAGAGGACATAGAAAACGCACACCTACATTATATACTAGAGGACATAGACAACGCACACCTACATTATATACTAGAGGACATAGAAAACGCACACCTACATTATATACTAGAGGACATAGAAAACGCACACCTACATTATATACTAGAGGACATAGAAAACGCACACCTACATTATATACTAGAGGACATAGAAAACGCACACCTACATTATATACTAGAGGACATAGAAAACGCACACCTACATTATATACTAGAGGACATAGAAAACGCACACCTACATTATATACTAGAGGACATAGAAAACGCACACCTACATTATATACTAGAGGACATAGAAAACGCACACCTACATTATATACTAGAGGACATAGAAAACGCACACCTACATTATATACTAGAGGACATAGAAAACGCACACCTACATTATATACTAGAGGACATAGAAAACGCACACCTACATTATATACTAGAGGACATAGAAAACGCACACCTACATTATATACTAGAGGACATAGAAAACGCACACCTACATTATATACTAGAGGACATAGAAAACGCACACCTACATTATATACTAGAGGACATAGAAAACGCACACCTACATTATATACTAGAGGACATAGAAAACGCACACCTACATTATATACTAGAGGACATAGAAAACGCACACCTACATTATATACTAGAGGACATAGAAAACGCACACCTACATTATATACTAGAGGACATAGAAAACGCACACCTACATTATATACTAGAGGACATAGAAAACGCACACCTACATTATATACTAGAGGACATAGAAAACGCACACCTACATTATATACTAGAGGACATAGAAAACGCACACCTACATTATATACTAGAGGACATAGAAAACGCACACCTACATTATATACTAGAGGACATAGAAAACGCACACCTACATTATATACTAGAGGACATAGAAAACGCACACCTACATTATATACTAGAGGACATAGAAAACGCACACCTACATTATATACTAGAGGACATAGAAAACGCACACCTACATTATATACTAGAGGACATAGAAAACGCACACCTACATTATATACTAGGACATAGAAAACGCACACCTACATTATATACTAGAGGACATAGAAAACGCACACCTACATTATATACTAGAGGACATAGAAAACGCACACCTACATTATATACTAGAGGACATAGAAAACGCACACCTACATTATATACTAGAGGACATAGAAAACGCACACCTACATTATATACTAGAGGACATAGAAAACGCACACCTACATTATATACTAGAGGACATAGAAAACGCACACCTACATTATATACTAGAGGACATAGAAAACGCACACCTACATTATATACTAGAGGACATAGAAAACGCACACCTACATTATATACTAGAGGACATAGAAAACGCACACCTACATTATATACTAGAGGACATAGAAAACGCACACCTACATTATATACTAGAGGACATAGAAAACGCACACCTACATTATATACTAGAGGACATAGAAAACGCACACCTACATTATATACTAGAGGACATAGAAAACGCACACCTACATTATATACTAGAGGACATAGAAAACGCACACCTACATTATATACTAGAGGACATAGAAAACGCACACCTACATTATATACTAGAGGACATAGAAAACGCACACCTACATTATATACTAGAGGACATAGAAAACGCACACCTACATTATATACTAGAGGACATAGAAAACGCACACCTACATTATATACTAGAGGACATAGAAAACGCACACCTACATTATATACTAGAGGACATAGAAAACGCACACCTACATTATATACTAGAGGACATAGAAAACGCACACCTACATTATATACTAGAGGACATAGAAAACGCACACCTACATTATATACTAGAGGACATAGAAAACGCACACCTACATTATATACTAGAGGACATAGAAAACGCACACCTACATTATATTACTAGAGGACATAGAAAACGCACACCTACATTATATACTAGAGGACATAGAAAACGCACACCTACATTATATACTAGAGGACATAGAAAACGCACACCTACATTATATACTAGAGGACATAGAAAACGCACACCTACATTATATACTAGAGGACATAGAAAACGCACACCTACATTATATACTAGAGGACATAGAAAACGCACACCTACATTATATACTAGAGGACATAGAAAACGCACACCTACATTATATACTAGAGGACATAGAAAACGCACACCTACATTATATACTAGAGGACATAGAAAACGCACACCTACATTATATACTAGAGGACATAGAAAACGCACACCTACATTATATACTAGAGGACATAGAAAACGCACACCTACATTATATACTAGAGGACATAGAAAACGCACACCTACATTATATACTAGAGGACATAGAAAACGCACACCTACATTATATACTAGAGGACATAGAAAACGCACACCTACATTATATACTAGAGGACATAGAAAACGCACACCTACATTATATACTAGAGGACATAGAAAACGCACACCTACATTATATACTAGAGGACATAGAAAACGCACACCTACATTATATACTAGAGGACATAGAAAACGCACACCTACATTATATACTAGAGGACATAGAAAACGCACACCTACATTATATACTAGAGGACATAGAAAACGCACACCTACATTATATACTAGAGGACATAGAAAACGCACACCTACATTATATACTAGAGGACATAGAAAACGCACACCTACATTATATACTAGAGGACATAGAAAACGCACACCTACATTATATACTAGAGGACATAGAAAACGCACACCTACATTATATACTAGAGGACATAGAAAACGCACACCTACATTATATACTAGAGGACATAGAAAACGCACACCTACATTATATACTAGAGGACATAGAAAACGCACACCTACATTATATACTAGAGGACATAGAAAACGCACACCTACATTATATACTAGAGGACATAGAAAACGCACACCTACATTATATACTAGAGGACATAGAAAACGCACACCTACATTATATACTAGAGGACATAGAAAGCGCACACCTACATTATATACTAGAGGACATAGAAAACGCACACCTACATTATATACTAGAGGACATAGAAAACGCACACCTACATTATATACTAGAGGACATAGAAAACGCACACCTACATTATATACTAGAGGACATAGAAAACGCACACCTACATTATATACTAGAGGACATAGAAAACGCACACCTACATTATATACTAGAGGACATAGAAAACGCACACCTACATTATATACTAGAGGACATAGAAAACGCACACCTACATTATATACTAGAGGACATAGAAAACGCACACCTACATTATATACTAGAGGACATAGAAAACGCACACCTACATTATATACTAGAGGACATAGAAAACGCACACCTACATTATATACTAGAGGACATAGAAAACGCACACCTACATTATATACTAGAGGACATAGAAAACGCACACCTACATTATATACTAGAGGACATAGAAAACGCACACCTACATTATATACTAGAGGACATAGAAAACGCACACCTACATTATATACTAGAGGACATAGAAAACGCACACCTACATTATATACTAGAGGACATAGAAAACGCACACCTACATTATATACTAGAGGACATAGAAAACGCACACCTACATTATATACTAGAGGACATAGAAAACGCACACCTACATTATATACTAGAGGACATAGAAAACGCACACCTACATTATATACTAGAGGACATAGAAAACGCACACCTACATTATATACTAGAGGACATAGAAAACGCACACCTACATTATATACTAGAGGACATAGAAAACGCACACCTACATTATATACTAGAGGACATAGAAAACGCACACCTACATTATATACTAGAGGACATAGAAAACGCACACCTACATTATATACTAGAGGACATAGAAAACGCACACCTACATTATATACTAGAGGACATAGAAAACGCACACCTACATTATATACTAGAGGACATAGAAAACGCACACCTACATTATATACTAGAGGACATAGAAAACGCACACCTACATTATATACTAGAGGACATAGAAAACGCACACCTACATTATATACTAGAGGACATAGAAAACGCACACCTACATTATATACTAGAGGTCATAGACAACGCACACCTACATTATATACTAGAGGTCATAGACAACGCACACCTACATTATATACTAGAGGACATAGAAAACGCACACCTACATTATATACTAGAGGACATAGAAAACGCACACCTACATTATATACTAGAGGACATAGAAAACGCACACCTACATTATATACTAGAGGACATAGAAAACGCACACCTACATTATATACTAGAGGACATAGAAAACGCACACCTACATTATATACTAGAGGACATAGAAAACGCACACCTACATTATATACTAGAGGACATAGAAAACGCACACCTACATTATATACTAGAGGACATAGAAAACGCACACCTACATTATATACTAGAGGACATAGAAAACGCACACCTACATTATATACTAGAGGACATAGAAAACGCACACCTACATTATATACTAGAGGACATAGAAAACGCACACCTACATTATATACTAGAGGACATAGAAAACGCACACCTACATTATATACTAGAGGACATAGAAAACGCACACCTACATTATATACTAGAGGACATAGAAAACGCACACCTACATTATATACTAGAGGACATAGAAAACGCACACCTACATTATATACTAGAGGACATAGAAAACGCACACCTACATTATATACTAGAGGACATAGAAAACGCACACCTACATTATATACTAGAGGACATAGAAAACGCACACCTACATTATATACTAGAGGACATAGAAAACGCACACCTACATTATATACTAGAGGACATAGAAAACTCACACCTACATTATATACTAGAGGACATAGAAAACGAACACATACTTATATACTAGAGGACATAGAAAACGCACACCTACATTATATACTAGAGGACATAGAAAACGCACACCTACATTATATACTAGAGGACATAGAAAGCGTCACACATACATTATATCTAGAGGACATAGAAACGCACACTTACATTATATACTATAGGACATAGAAAACGCACACTTACATTATATATATAGGACATAGAAAACGCAAACCTAGATTATATACTATAGACATAAAAAGCAAACCTACTTATATACTAGAGGACATAGAAAACGCACACTTACATTATATACTAGAGGACATAGAAAAGCACACATCATACATTATATACTAGAGGACATAGAAAACGCAAAACTACATTATATACTAGAGGACATAGAAAATGCATAACGTACATTATATACTAGAGGAAATAGAAAACGCACACCTACATTATATACTAGAGGACATAGAAAACGCACACCTAAATTATATACTAGAGGATATAGAAAACGCACACCTACATATATACTATAGGACATAGAAAACGCACACCTACATTTATAATATAGGACATAGAACACGCACACGATTATATACTATAGGACATAGAAAACGCACCTACATTATATACTAGAGACATAGAAAATGCACACCTATATATATATTAGAGGACATAGAAAACGCACGCCTACATTATATACTAGAGGACATAGAAAACGCACACCTACATTATATACTAGAGGACATAGAAAACGCACACCTACATTATATACTAGAGGACATAGAAAACGCCACCTACATTATATACTAGAGGACATAGAAAACGTACACCTACATTATATACTAGAGGACATAGAAAACGCACACCTACATTATATACTAGAGGACATAGAAAACGCACACCTACATTGTATACTAGGGGACATAGAAAACGCACACCTACATTATATACTAGGGGACATAGAAAACGCACACATACATTATATACTAGGGGACATAGAAAACGCACACCTACATTATATACTAGAGGACATAGAAAACTCACACCTACATTATATA